>ML298826.1:42862-72759 GCA_005239495.1 Nicotiana undulata
AAAGGCCCCCCCCCCCCCCCCACACACCTTTGTTTAAAGTCAATCATTTTAATTTATTTGTCCAAATTGCTTCTATTAACTTAGACTAATTCATATAATTCATGTTCGGTCGGGACCCACCGCTATGGACCTCGAGGAGTGTCTAACACCTTCTCTTTGAGGTAATTTGAGCCCTTATCCGATCTTTGGTGATGCAACTGGTTAATCCATAGTTAATCACAAATAGGTACCCTAACGCACCTTAATCTGTTAGGTGGTGACTCTCTCATTTAATACTCTTCCTTAAAAGAGTTGTCACGTGTCGAAACTTGATTTCGCGAGAAAAAGGGGCGCGACAACATGGAGACTCTACTAGTGATATCTTTAGGCTCTTACCATGATGAACTTGGTCTATATGAATTAGTCTCTCTCGATAAGTGTGTATTTATTATTTTATTGATACTTGAACATCCCACTCTCATTCTCCCTTTTGTTGCTACATGCACACCCTCTTCCATATTTCCCCTTTATATGAACTTACATGCAACTCTTCGCTTAATATGGTTACAATATGCATCCCCTACATTATTTCCTAATCATGTTCACTGGCTCCAACTCTTTTATATTTTTTTATATCACGTCTTTCCCAATCCTCACCCCTTTATTTGCTTTATTATAATTTTTTTTATATTATATGAACTAACTTCTTCCATGTTTTTCTTTCTTTTCTGTTTTTACATTTATTAAATACTACATTTATCGCTTTCATAGTGCAAAATATTTGACAACGTGTTGTTTTATCTTTGCATAACGCATGGTCCAAATCATATTCCACTCGTGTGCAATTGATACCATAGAGGAAGTTGATGAGTGTCTGCGCTCTTCCTATATAACCCTTTTTAAATTTGAAAAGGCTTATTTGTGGTAAAACTAGTTAATCAGTGGTGCAATCGACAGTTCCGTGCATTTCCCTCTCGAGTTGTCCACTTGAGGGTACCGGTCTAGACTTTTATAGAAACCCCTACTTTGATATTAACTATGCATGTGTCATGCCTAAACCTAACATGGGTTTGAACACTGTCCGCGTAATAACCCTCTAAGGCAAGCCTTGTCGAAAGCCCATCGGGATTTCCATAATCCCAACAGGAAAAATCATGATATGTGCATTATTTGGAGAAAACGTGCCGATATACTAATAATTAATATGTAAATAGTTGAATCCGGAGGGGGAGAGGGATAACTTTATCTATTTTGCATAAATGAGGCATGAAGTCCCATGTTAGGCATGGTCCGAAGTATCCCACCTCTCTTTCTATATTGGTGGGAAAACCTCTCGCCAAGCGACAAAAACCATGTGTAAAGAGTCCTTGGAAATTTATCTTCTTTGCTGGACATTCAGCCAAACAATGTACTGATTGAAGCCGCTACTATGTTCTGTAATGAAAATAGGGTTGTTTTCCGTTTTGGTAATATAGAGATGACTCTCCTTATTGAGGAAATAGGAGGCTTTATTGGGCTTTCTCGGGATAGCCCTGGTCTGTTCTTACCAGAAAATCATACTTCTCGAGGGTTTCTGAAAATGATGGGTCTTAGAAAGAATGACGAGTTAGTTTGCCCGAAGAAGTCCTATATACCTTTTGACTTCCTTTACGAGCGTTGTGGGCACAACACGTCCTACTGTATCTATCATGATGAGTTTGCCATCACTTCTCTGGGTTGGACTCATCGCCAGGTTTTTGTGTTCATCGTCTATTTTCTAGGGATGTTGGTATTCCCAATACAAGGAGAAAGGATCCACACTCGTTTAGCTAGGGTTACCAAGACCTTAATGGAAGGAATTGAGGGATAGACTTACACTATTGCCCTAATGATCGTGGCAGAAATATACCGAGCCTTGGACCATTGCAATAAGGGATTTAGGCATTTTGAGGGTTGTAATATGTTACTGAAAATATGGTTGTTGAAACACCTTCGCAGAGGACAATACCGTTAAGAATTTCTGCGGCGACCATGGAATGACCACATAGGTTTTCACCATCCAAAAAGAATGACTTTCATCCCAGATAGGTTTGCACAACCAGGAAACGCTGTGGATTGGGTACACTTCTTTAGCAATTTGACTGATGACAAGGTCCATTGGATGTTCGAGTTGTTCCCTACTAGCGAGTTCATAATCAGGTCAAGAGATGTTCCTCACTTAGTGTTGATCGGGTTAAGGGGTATCTACCCTTATGCTCCTATCAGAGTCATGAGATAGTCTGGGAGGAAACGAGTCATACCATGAGTTTCCAAGATGGTTCACTACAAAGCAGACTTCCATGGTGATGCCATTTCATTCAAGTATGAGGCACAACACATGTGGCATCTAAAGATCATAGTGGAAAAGGATACCATCGAGCCAGATCGGTACCATGCTGGCCATGTGTATTTCTACCCGTCATGGTTGGATAATGACATAGCAGGAGAAGTCAAGCCAAGGATTGATCTGGGAAACAGGGGCATAGACGACGCTGCCGAAGACAAGTAAAATATAGGAGGTTACGCAAAAAAATCTTTGAGTCATAGGCCAGACACTTATAACAGCACAAAGTGGACATGGAAGCAATTAATGAATGGAGAGGAATCTCTAAAGAATCAATAGAGAGGTTGGAGTATTTAGAGCAGGGTCTGGTGGATCTTGAAGGGAAGATGAGGAAAAAGATCGTGGATTGTCAGAATGTAGAGGGCAATGAAAGAGGACATCTAGAAAGGGCGTATCTGCTGCTGGACATGCGCGACCTGGCGAATCTGATCGATGGGGCTAACAAGGAAAAGCTTGGATAAGGTCCCTCTGGGACCGAGTAGATTAAAATTGATGTTTACTTGTTTTTTTTTGAGTCGTTTTAGAATTTGATTGTAATAAGGCAAATGCCACTAGTAACTCCTTTTGATTATTGTTGTTTTAGAGATTTGGTCTATTTATCATATTAATGAAATGATGCAACTATCGGCATTGAGTTTCTCCAAATCTACATGTCTCTAAGCCTATCTCGGGCATAATGAGGTCCCAAGTTAGGAAGCGAATTTATAATTTCGTTATACGTGTTTAAATATTGCAAATGTCCTTTCAAAAACTCCCTACTGACTTGTTACCTTTTGTTTTTCCTTGTCTTGATTATTCCCATCCCCTAAGGTTGGTTCGTGCATACTGGCATCGTCAGCATACCATACCAGATCCAGAGGTCCTCCTCCTCCTCCTCCTTTAAGTGATCCTAAAAGTAAGGGAAAAACTAAGATGGATGACATGAGTGGTATCAAGAAAGACGACGCTACACATGCAGAAAATGTTGAGACTTCAGATGGTCGGAGTACCCCGGCACAGAATGATTTGGTTCTATGGTTGTAGCAGAAAATACTGGAGTTACAAGGGAAACTTGAGCATGTCCACAACTTGGAAAATCTCTCCCTCACATTAAACGTCCCAAATATAAACCAACAGAATGCCCAAAACCCATCACCTTCTCAAAGCACACCAACCAGCATCCGCAAAATCCTCCCGCACCTCATCAATACACCACACCTCCCCAATATCCCAATCCTCTACTAGTACCAACTCCTCCTCAGCACGAACATCATCCAACCCAATACCTAAAAACTACTACCTACCATACTCCTCAAAACACGCCACAACCTACCCCTGATCCACATAACTCAACCAATGATCAACACTACACAGAAATCCCCGTATCCATCAAAACAACCCCATATACGTAGAAAATCTACCTCACCCTGCACAATAATTCCCATACACACCAGAATCTGCCGAGAAAGACCTGCTCATAAAGAATATGGATGAGGAACTTAAGAAGCTCACAAGTAGTGTTCAAGGCGTCAAAGGGGGTAAAGGCATTGAGAGTTTAAACTATGAAGATTTGTGTATTCAGCCGGACATAGAACTTCCAGAGGGTTACAAACCTCCTAAGTTCGAGATGTTTGGCGGAACAGGCAACCCAAAGGTGCATCTGAGGACATACTGTGACAAACTCGTATGAGTCAGAAAAGATGAAAGAATTCGCATGAAGTTATTCATGAGGAGCCTCACTGGAGACACCCTATCTTGGTATGTCAGTCAAAATCCAAAGAAGTGGGTTAACTAGGTAAGCATGGCGTCAGATTTCATGGATCGGTTTAGATTCAATACGGAAAATGCACCAGATGTCTTCTATATCAAGAATATTAAGAAGAAGTCGATAGAGACTTTCCGCGAATATGCTATGTGGTGGAGATCGGAAGCTGCAAAAGTATGGTCAGCATTGGAAGAAAAGCAAATGAAAAAATTGTTTGACCGGGCCCAGCATCTGCAATACTACGAGAGGTTAATGGTTATTGAAAATCACAAATTCTCTGACATCATAAAATTGGGGGAAAGAATTGAAGAAGGAATTAAAAGCGGGATGGTAACCAATTTTGAGGCATTACAAGCTACCAATAAGGCCTTGCAGTCAGGAGGCATATCGAAGAAGAAGGAAGTAGGGGTCGTGATGGTAGCCCAAGGTCCGAACTCTCTGCTTACATACCAAACACCTCCACCCACATATCTGCCTTCACCTCCCAGATTTCTGCAACCCTCCACCACCTACCACACTTATAACACCCAGCCCGCATATTACCAAACATCGCCAAACCACCACAACTGTCAAAAACACATACCAAACTTCGACTGCAGGCCGCCCAGAATACACCCCTATGGCTGAACCTATCGATCAATTATATGAGAGACTGAAAGCTACTAGTTATGCCACTCATATTCCTGTTGTTTCCATGGAAAACTCCTCTCAATAGGTCAATCCAAATAAAACATGTGCCTACCACTCCGGCATGAAGGGTCATACCATTGATGAATGTCGCACTCTGAAAGACAAGATCCAGACACTAATTGATACCAAGGTTATAGAAGCAAAGGAGGTTGCACCTAACGTATGCAACAATCCCCTCTGGATCACAGAAGTGAGAGGATGAATGTGATAGAGAGTGATGAAGAATGGGACCCGGAAGGGTCAATTGGCTTATTCGAGTAGGGGATGATCCTAAGAAACCTACGGTCACTCTCACTCCTATTATGGTACAGATACATCCACCAGTTAAAATTGAGGTATCCGCACCGACTCCGTTAGAGGTGGAAGTAACAACACCTGCAGCTGCACCTGATCTGTTTGAAGTAGACGTGACCACACCCTTCACTGTGACGGTGGCACCCGCACCATCTTTTAATTCCAAAGTCGTACCCTGGGACTATATAGCAGAAACCAGGAGGAAAGGAAAAGCAAAAATGGAAGAAGTTGGTGTTGCACAAGGGATTACCAGGACAGGTAGAGTTTACACACCTGAGCATCTAAGGGTAACAAGTAAAGAAGGTGCTTTCAAGCATCCTATCATTGAAACCGGCTCGGATGATCTTTAGACAAAAGTGCAAGCGAGAGAATACTTTATAGTGGACCATCTGAACAAAACCCCTACTCAGATATCTATTTTATAATTATTGAAGAATTCTGAAGCACATATGAATACCTTGATGAGGGTATTGAACGAAGCTTACGTTACCAACAATATCACTAGTGGGGAAATGGATAACATGGTAGGACAAGTACTGCAGAGCCATAAGATTACTTTCCATGAAGACAAATTGCCGCCGAAAGGATTAAGCCACAACAGGGCGTTGCACATCACGGTATAATGTGAAGATAAATTCATTGCCAGGGTTTTGATATATGGAGGTTCCAGTCTCAACATCTGTCCATTGATGACGTGGAAAAGATTGGGCAAAGGATTGCATGAACCATGAACGTAAAGGCATTCGACGGATCTCAAAGGGCCACGATCGGGGAAACAACCCTCTGCTTACAAATGGGCCCGACTTGGTTTGATGTTGAATTCCAAGTGCTCGACATCCGCCTCATACAACTTATTGCTAGGACGACCTTTGATACACGCCGTTGGGGCAGTGGCATCAACTTTGCACCAGGTTGTGAAGTTTGAATGGAACCATGAGGAGGTGATCATTCATGGAGACGGGAGTAATCCCATTTATACCAATCAGACTGTTATGGTCGTGGAAAATAGATGGAAATTGGGTGGATAGACTTATCATCGCATCGAGCGCGTCAATGCAATTGTAAAGGACAAGTGGTGGAGCAGCAAAATAGAGAGCATACTCGCATGGGCAGGATATGAACCCGGTAAAGGGCTCGGAAAGAATATCCAAGGTATTGCCAAACCAATACAGCTAAAACATCACGGCACGACTTTTGGACCGGGATATCAGTACACCTGGCATGAGTATCAAAATTGGTCTCCACCATGCCACGGTCCTTACTACCCTCTTGAACAGCCAATACCGCATCTGAGCCAATCCTTCCACCAAGTTGATATGATGTGGGGATCTGAAGAGGACGAAGTGCTAGCTAGTTTTAGGGACTTATTTCTAGAAGAGGAAGACATGGATTGCAGTGTAATAGTTGAGGACGAGGAGGAGGCCTCGTCATCCTGACAATGGAGAAAGGAGTCGTCATCAGAAACTGGACAGCCTCCCCATCAAGGACCTGCCGAGTCCCGGGGTAGCTTGGCTGCTAGTGTCATTTATTTTGAAAACAATTCTTCTTGAGCATTTTGTTTTACATTTTTTTCTCAGTATTTCGTTTTGGGAAAACATCGTTTGAATCATTAAAATCACTTTGTTAAACATTATAATATTTATCGATGGCTTAATGTTTTATTATTTATTACTATTTTCTATATCTTTCTCTCTACAACATTACTATTTCTTACCTTGATGAACCAACGACTGTGACATGTAATGAGACAACACAACATAAGGATAGTGGCTCGGAAGAAATAGAAGAAGAAGATGTAATACCTGAGAAAATTGTCAGAGAAGTTGCGAACTTTGAGAATAAGCCTAGTCCAACCTGAACGAAACTGAGATAGTCAACCTGGGATATTTCGAAATAATCAAAGAAACTCACATAAGCATTCATTTTTCAGCACCATGGAAGGAAGAGTACACTCATTTCCTGAAGGAATAAGAAGACATTTTCGCATGGTCATATGACGATATGACAGAATTGAGCACATCCATAGTGGCTCATAAGTTACCCACCAATCCGATGTGTCCACCAGTAAAGCAGAAGCTCAAGAAGATCAAGCCAGACCTGGGTCTAAAAATCAAAGAAGATGTCACCAAGCAAATCGAAGCTAAGGTCCTCATGGTAGTTGAATATCCGATTTGGTTGGCCAACATTATGGTGGTTCCGAAGAAAGACGGGAAAGTAAGGGTGTGTGTCGATTATCGAGATTTAAATAAAGCAAGTCCAAAAGATGATTTCCCACTACTAAATATACACATATTGATCGACAATTGCGCCAAGCATGAATTCCAATCCTTTGTACATTGCTTCGCAGGTTATCATCAGATCTGGATGGATGAAGAAGATGCCGAGAAAACAACTTTCATCACACCATGGGGAGTGTACTGTTACAAAATGATTTTGTTTGGTCTAAAGAATGCTGAGGCTACCTACATGAGGGCCATGACAACTATTTTCCATGACATGATACACAAGGAGATAGAAGTATATATGGACGACGTCATCATCAAATCCAAGAAGGTTGCAGATCATATAACATATTTGAAAAAGTTCTTTGACCGGCTTCGCACAATCTGAAACTGAATCCCCCAAAATGTGCTTTTGGAGTTCCTACCAGAAAATTGCTAGGATTCATCGTCACCCGCCAAGGAATTGAGCTAGACCCATAAAAGGTCAATGCTATCTAGGACTTACCACCGCCAAAGAAAAAGAAAGACGTAGTGAGTTTCTTGGGGTGTCTCAATTATAGTAGCCGCTTCATAGCACAATGAACTGTAATATGTGAGTCGATTTTCAAAATGCTAAAGAAGGATGCCGCAACTAGTTGAGCTAAAGACTGCTAGAAAGCTTTTGACAAAATCAAAGAATACTTATACACACCACCAGTCGTGGTCCCGCCAGAGCCTGGTAGACCACTGCTACTCTACCTGTCCGTACTAGATGGAGCTTTCGGTTGTGTCTTGGGACAACATGACGAGACAAGAATAAAGAATAGGCCATATATTATTTGAGCAAGAAGTTCACACCCTACGAAGCACGATTTTCTCTGCTGGAACGCATCTGCTGTGCTCTGACATGGATAGCCCAAAAATTAAGGCACTTCTGTGCTTATACCATATATCTCATATCTAGTATGGATCCTTTGAAGTACATCATCCAGAAGCCTGTGCCTACAAGAAGGCTGGCCAAATGGAAAAAATTGTTTAGTGAATTTGATATCATCTATGTAACTCAGAGGTAGTTAAGGGACAGACGTCAGGAGATCATCTTGCGGAAAATCCTATAGGAGGGGAATACGAACCATTAAAAACGTATTTTCCTGATGAAAAAGTGTCATTCATATGAGAGGATATTGCTGAAGCCTACGACGGGTGGAGAATGTTCTTCGACAGAGCTGCAAATGTCAAAGGAATCGATATCTGGGCCATTTTGGTGTCGGAAACTGGTCAACATTACCCGGTGTCCGCAAAACTCAGATTGCCCTGCACCAATAATATGGAAGAGTATGAAGATTGCATATTAGAGATTAATTTGGATATGGACATGAATATTCAAGAATTGCTGGTGATCGGTGATTCAGACCTGCTGGTACACCAGGTACAAGGAGAATGGGCTACAAAGAACACCAAGATACTACCATAACTAGAGATGATGAAGAGATTCACGAAAATAGAGTTCAGGTATGTCCCCAGAATCCAGAATGAGTTCGTAGATACACTGGCCACCTTGTCCTCCAAGATACAACACCCGGACAAGAATTTCATCAACCCCATTCCGGTAAGAATTTATAATCAGTCGTCTTATTGTGCTCACGTTGAAGAAGAAACAAATGGTAATCCATGGTTACATGATATCAAGGAATACTTGGAAAAAAGAGAATACCCAGAGCATGCAAATCATACTCAGAAATGCACACTCTGGAGATTGTCCAACCATTTCTTCCAAAGTGGAGGAATTCTGTATAGAAGAACTCCAAATCTAGGGATATTATGGTATGTTGGGCCAAGGATGCCTCCAAACTACTTGAAGAGATACACGCTGGAGCCTACAGCCCTCATATGAATGGTTTCGCCCTAGCAAAGAAGATAGTTAGAGCCGGATACTTTTGGATGACTATAGAGACAGACTGCATCAGGTATTTCCAGAAATGTCATCAATGCCAGATACACGCAGATATGATACGGGTACCACCAAATGAACTCAATGCAACAAGTGCACCTTGTCCTTTTTCCGCTTGGGGAATGGATGTCATTGGACCAATCGAGACCTACGTTTCTAACGGGCATATGTTCATTCTAGTAGCCATAGACTACTTCACAAAATGGGTTGAAGTTGCATGTTACAAAGCCGTAACGAAGAAAGTCGTCGCAAATGTTGTCAGAGATCGTATATTTGGCCGATTCGGGGTTCCAGAATCCATCATCACCGACAACGCCGCCAATCTCATTAGTGACCTAATGAAAGCTATGTGCAAGACCTTCAAAATCAAGCACAAAAACTCCACAGCATACTGACCCCAAATGAACTGAGTCGTGGAGGCAGCCAACAAGTACATCAAAATGATATTGAGGAAGATGGTAGAAAATCACAAGCAATGGAACGAGAAGTTACCATTTTCCTTATTGAGATACCGTACCACAGTGTGCACGTCAACCGGGGAAACTCCTTACCTATTGGTCTACGGTACTGAATTCGCCATCCCTGCCGAGGTAGAAATTCCATCCTTAAGAATTATACAGGAAGATGAACTCAGTGATGCAGAGTGGGTAAGAAGTCTCTATAAACAATTATCTCTCATTGGCGGGAAAAGAATGAATGCACTGTGTCATGGGCAGCTCTATCAAAATAGAAAGTCCAGAGATTTCAACAAAAGGGTCAAACCTAGACAGTTCACACCGGGGCAGCTGGTGGTGAAATGAATCTTTCCACATCAAGATAAAGCCAATGTATAATTCTCACCCAAATGGCAAGGACCCTACATGGTTCACAGAGTACTAACATGAGGAGCACTCATACTCGCAGAAATGGATGGAAAGATTTGGCCAAAGCCTATCAACTCAGACGCAGACAAAAGATATTATGCTTAAGTTGTTTACATTTCTTCATATGATGTAACTGAAATACGCTTGACCTGATTCCCGTTTAAGAGGGGATACGTAGGCAGCCCTGTGGGTACGGTCACAATTCAATAAAATTTTCATTTTTCCCACAATCAAAAATTGGGGAAGAATTTTGAGGAGGACCCTAAAAGTTCCGGAGCAAGTTCAGCCAATTGCACTGTATGTGAAACAACCAGAAAATCGTCTGAATAACTGGGGAAGAATTTTGAGGTGGACCCTCAAAATTCTATGGAAAGAAGGTCGCAATGTCTCTGATAGTGTCACAGTTACTGGTTCATCTAATTAATTTTAAATTGCATGTTACTATGTTTTGAATAACTATGCATGCATATTTTTCGAAAACTTTATTGTTAGTCAGATGCTACCCATGGCTACTCGAGAATGATTTCAATGCGGAGCAGAGAAAAGCAAGCAGGCAAAGGCACGAACCAACCTTCCCCGCAAAACTCATGATTTTGCTTTGATTCAGGAACAAGGAATATTCGCAAATATATGCGCATCTTAGAATCACTGTCTTCATAACCACAAAGCTACCGAACTCAAACATATCTCCCGCTAAGAAATACTTTGCTATCACTTATCATTTATTCATTACATGGGACTAAGCATTGTCTCAAATCTTGCATGAGGCTAAGCCCTACCTTCCTAATTGCATAAGGCTAAACTCAACCTTCTTAATTGCATAAGGCTAAGAACTTCCTTCTCATCGCATGAGACTAAGCATTGTCTCGAACTTGCATGAGGCTAAGCCCTGCCTCCTCAATTGCATAAGGCTAAGCTCAGCCTTCTTAATTGCCTAAGGCTAAACACGGACTTCCCATTGCATGAGACTAAGCGTTTTCTCCAATCTTGCATGAGGCTAAGCCCAGCCTCCCTCAACTGCATAAGGCTAAGCTCTTCCTTCCCATTGCATGAGACTAAGCATTGTCTCCGATCTTGTATAAGGCTAAGCCCTGCCTCCCTAATTGCATAAGGCTAAGCTCAGCCTTCTTAATTGCATAAGGCTAAGCACTGCCTTCCCATTGCATGAGACTAAGCATTGTCTCCAATCTTGCATGAAGCTAAGCCCTGCCACCCTCAATTATATAAGGCTAAGCTCTGTCTTTCCTACTACATGAGACTAAGCCCAGTCTCCTTTCTTGCATGAGGCTAAGACTTGCCTCCTTAACTGCATAAGGCTAAGCTATGCCTTCCCCGGACGAGACTAAGCATTGTCTCTTCTTGCATAACCACAAATGTTGCGTTGTTCAAAACCTTGCATTATTCTATTTTCTCGGGGCTATGATCTGCCCGACACTCCACACAAGACTAAGCTATATATTGTTTCATCTCAAGCATTATGTCTTTGCATCTCATGGGTTGATACATAGCCAAATTTCCAAAGGCATCATCTTCATAGACGGAAGACACCATGCCATGTCCTGAGGATCTCTCAATGTCGCACGTCATTATTCAAAGGCATCATGGTTAAGAGGCACCATCTTCATAGCCCGAGAACATCATTTCAGCGCCTCTGAATCCCCTATCTCACAATTCATAGCCTAGGATGTCATGGTCTAAGGACGGCATCCTCAGCGTCCAAAGACAATCTCCATAGTCCAGATGGAATCTGCATCTTGTTTAAATTCATGCAATAATCTATATGTATTTATATGCATTGTATTTTGAGTTTGCATGTGATCCAAGAAGTAATCGTTCTCCTAACGGAAGCAACCTCCGATCTAGTTTCCCTTCAACATTCATACCTTTCAATTATTTCAAACATAATCGATCATCGTCCGCTACCCATTCCCATCCAATAACCAGTAAAATATCCACAACCGTTCTCAGATACACCCATTCCGAATACCGATATTGTCCAATCTAGAATATCTTGTCCGTTCTTATAATAACTCCTTCTATTTATTCCACCGTTGGATCCAAAACAACACATGGCCTGATTCCTGTAAAATTAGGGATATGTAGGCAGCTCATAATCCAGGGTCCGGCCTATATTTTTCCAAATCACCACATTCGGTCAAAATCGGTCATCGTTTCTATACCCGACAACTCTTTGATCCTTCCAGGGTAAAGAAGGACAGCTGTTGATACCCAATTTTCCCCTCATATTTTCAAATATATATATATATATATATATATATATATATATATATATATATATACTTTCAAAATAGTGCATATGCATCATCATTTAATTTATAAACACACACAAGTATTTTCTATAATTTTTCATAATTTTTAAAGGCTTTAAATCAATTTATTTCTGCATTTTTATTATATAAATATCCAATAATTACCCTCCAAATTATTTTATGATGATTTAATCATCTAAACTTATCATTTATACCAATATGAGGTTTTAAATATTTTCAGTGCAATTATCATAATTACATTTGCATTTTTTAGAGCTCAATTGCACATTTTGCAATAATAGCCCATGTGCGGAAATGAATGTGCCAATTCCGCGGCAGAATCAGGCAGTCTTCCCGCCTAGAATCCAATTCAAGTTCAGAATCGCTAAACACCTTTAGTATTACATTACTTATACAAAAAATAAATTTTTATATTTTTATAATGTTAAGTAATTATTTTAAATTATTTTCATGCACACATAAAAAATTTGTTATTTATTAATTATTTTTTGCTAGATATTGGGTAGTTAAATAATAGCCTAATTTTAAACATATTTTTCGGACCTAATACACCAGCCCAATACCCCATAAACTAGCCCAAAACCCTATCCCAAACCCGCCTAAATATACCTGACCCAATCCCCTTTTTAAATCGTGGTCGTTGATCTCTGAGATCAACGGCCCATATCTATTCCCTACTTTAATTAACCTAACCCACTCCAAACCCTAAGTCATTCTTACCACCGCGCCGCCATAGATCTCTTTCGTCTCTCATCTCACATGAACCCTAGCCGCAGTTTTATCAAACCCTCCCAAATCCGACCCCAAAACTGAAATCCACCATGGATTCCCTTACCTTATTTTCCTTTCCTGACCACTGGCCGCTCGTTTATGATTCTATTTACTTTCTTGCCTAACATGGCAAGCAAATTTTGCCAAAATCAAACCAAATCGGTTCACATTTCTGATTTCTGTGGTTATTCTATCTATGTTCATCACTAATTCTTTGTGAGTAACGAGCATGTTCATATCTTTCTCAGATTCTTAGTTATCCCAAATTAGGGTTTTCAAACCCTTTCAATCAGACCTAAATAGGTCCGATTTTCTGATTTTTTACACTATTTTTCTTCTATTCATTCCATCTTTTGTGATTTTTTTAACCTTATTTTGTATTTTCCACTGATTTTTTTACTTTTCCTAAAAACTATGGTTTGATTGTTTTTCTTTTTCTTACTGATTCTAGTGAATCGTTCCTTTCTGTGCTCGATTACCTCATTTCTTTATGTTTTCCCTGACTTTTATTTTATTAATTGCTTAAATATTCTGAATAACTTTTGTTTTGGTATTATTTGTAGTTTCTTTAGTATTTGCTGTATTATTTTTCGTTTGATATCATTTGAGCTTTCTTAAATATTTTCTTAAATATTCTGGATAATCTCATCTGTTTTGGCGTTACTTATGTTCCCTTTAATACTTGTCCAAATATTCTTAATAATTTTAGTTTCCCTAATTTTTGTCTTCCTTAATATTCTAAATGATTTTATATCCTTGGTATTATGTGTTCTGCCTTAAATACTCCAAACAATTTTGGGGTGCTTCCTTAATTTGTTGAATCCCTTGATTTATGCCCTAAATTACCTATAACTGATTCTACAAATATTTCCTTGCGTGTTACTGATTTATTTTCATGTTCATATGCTGACTTCTATCACTATATATTCTCTTCCCCCGCTCCCTTTAGAGGACCTCTGACTATTTGAACTTACTACAACCTTACTAGACCTAAAGTTACTCTATATTCTGTCTTTGGCTGGGTGGAAGCCAATGCCACTTGATTATGAGATATTGCTATACTGCTTCTGTGCATCTTCTTCGCTTGACTGGTGAGTCACTTAACTTTTGCACTTTTATTCTTGCATATCCTTGATTTGTATATGTTATTATTTCTGGATTCATGATCCAATATGCATATGAGTGATGTTTAGGCATTATCTCTATCAGTTTTGTATGTCTTAGTCCCTTTAACTGTAATGACCCGGTCGGTCGTTTTTAGAGTTAGCGCCCCGATCCCCTAATAACTTCTTCTCCCATGCCTTATTATATTAATGGAGTTTGTCGGAGCGTTGAGTGGTGAAATTCGGAGTGATTTTGGTCATATAGTCCTTTAAGGTGAATTTTAACCTTAGAAATTGGGTCGTAGCTAGAGTTGTGTGAAGACGGATCCGGAACGGAATTCTTGTCGACTCCGTTAGCTCTGTTATGTGATTTCGGGGTTAGGAGCGTGTTCGGAATGTGTTTTCGAGGTCGGGTGTAGATTTAGGCTTGAATTGGCGAAAGTTAGAATTTCGGCAATTTCGGCCGATAGGTGAGATTTTTACATCGGACTCGGAATGGAATTTTGAAAGCGACAGCGGGTCCGGAATGTCATGTATGACCTGTGTGCAAAATTTGAGGTCATTCGGACGAGCTTTGACGTGTTTCGGCGTCGAATGTGAATTCTTGAAAATTCCTAAGTTCTTAGGCTTGAATCTACGCATAATTGATGATTTTGATGTTGTGGGATGTGTTTTTAAGGCCCGACCAAGTTTGAATAAGGTTTTTGGGTCAGTTGGTAAGTTTGGTTGAGGTCTCGGGGGCCTCGGGGGTTGTTTCGGATGCTCAACGGGTTAGTTTTGGACTTAGGAAGACACCAAGTTTTGCTGCTGCTGGTTTCCTTCTATGTGTTCGCGAGGGGGTGGTCGCGTTCGCATAGGCTATTTTTGGGCTCCAGGGATTTTGTTCTTCGCGTTCGCGGTCAGTCGAACGCGTTCGCATAGCTTAGTCATGTCCTTCATCGCGAACGCAGAGGTCCCTATCGCGTTCGCATAGAGTTGAGCTGGGGTCCCAGTGGTCAGGGGTCATAACCCTTCGCGTTCGCAGGCATTGACCGCGTTCGTAGAGGGTTGGGAAATCATTTGACCGCGTTCGCGGGCCCTACTCCGCATTCGCGTAGACAATTTTCTGGGCCATAGATTTTTACTCTTCGCGTTCGCGGTGGCCCCTCCGCGAATGCATAGAACAATTACCTGGGCATATTATTAAAACCCAATTCCGAGGGTTTAAGTTATTTTTCACCATCTTTCGAATTTTGGAGCTCGGGAAAGATGATTCTTGGAGACTTTTGCACCTGGGTAATTTGGGTAAGTGATTCTTAACCTATATAGATCAATTCCCATGAATCTAATCTTAATTTCCACCTTTAATTTCAAATTTCTTTAGTAGAAAATGGGGGAAAAGGGAAGAAACTTCATAGACCGAATTTTGGGATTTTGATTGGGTGTTTGACCTCCGATTTGAGAGATTTACATATGGATCGACTCGTTAGTGAATAAGAATTCGGGAAATGTAAATTTTACCCGATTCCGAGACGTGGGCCCGAGGGGCGTTTTGGTCAAATTCCTAATTTCGCGTACTAGCTTCGACTTAATTAGATATTTTGATTTCTTGAAGTGTTATTTACATTATGAAATCGAATTTATTAGATTCGAGCCACCCAGAGTTGGATACTCGTGGCAAGAGCGTGGTACGGAGTTGAGTTGCGCAGTTGAGGTAAGTGGCTTGCCTAACTCTATGTTGGGGATATTTCGCTTAGGCATTTTAACTGATCTTTCACTATAGAAACCCTGTGTACGTGAGGTGATGGGTGCGTGCATGGGTTATTTTACTGGATTTCTTTCGTTCTTTTTATATCATACCTCATTTTCAATTCTAATATTATTGTGATCGTTTAAAACTGAATAGCAACTTAAGATTTAAACATGTCAACCGATTTTACCTGATTTCTCCACTCACTACTACTATTTGAACCTTGATGAAGTATTTTACTCTATATCGCCTATTGTTTTTCCTAAACTATTGAATTACGCTGCATCCGGTATACATCTTGCACTGCATATTTAAATTGGGACTACGGACCGAGATCCGGGAGCTTTCCCCCTGTACTGCATTGCATATTTACGTTGGGACTACGGGCTGAGACCCGAGAGCTTTCCCCTGTATTGAATTGCACGATTATCTATTAAGTTATATGTTGTGCTGAGTTGAGGGATACTTTACATTATTCTTTCTAGCTTTACTTTAAATTTCAGTTAATTATTTCCATTTATTTGCAACTATTAAATTATAACTGTTTTATTTGCAAACTCAGTAGAGCCTCAGCCTGACCTCGTCACTACTTGACAAGGGTTAGGCTTGGCACTTACTGAGTACCGAATGTGGAGTACTCACGCCCTTCTGCGCATGTTTTTCCCATGTGCAGATCCAAGTACCAGTACGCAGTACCAAGGTTAGGAGCAGCAGCAGCTTTTGGAGACCGTGAGGTATTTCTGCCGCGTCCGCAGATCCTTCCGAGTCCCCTTCCTTGTTCTAGTATAGTCATAGTACTTAGACATAAATACTTTCCATTTTCGTTGTATAGAGCTATAGT
The DNA here is from genome assembly GCA_005239495.1 of Nicotiana undulata. Lineage (NCBI taxonomy): Eukaryota > Viridiplantae > Streptophyta > Magnoliopsida > Solanales > Solanaceae > Nicotiana > Nicotiana undulata. The sequence goes on from ML298826.1 coordinate 59,682, forward strand.
GTAAAGCTTGTGACATTGTTGATATTCCGGGTTTTGGGCAGAGTAAAGCTGTAAATGCCGAGCGGCACAATTTAATAGTATTGCTTTTACTTCATCCTCTATTATTGTGTTGTTTTACATTTTGATTCCGCACATCTTTAGGCTTACCTAGTCGTATAGACTAGGTGTCGTCACGAAACCCTGCGAAGGGAAATTGGGTCGTGACATTAACACATAATTCCTCCTAATGCTACTTTTTCTGAAGTTGTTGAAATTCATTAAGGCCTATCAAGTTAGGGTATCAACCCTTAAATGCCAATAAACATGTTTATCCCTTTATCCTGGATCCCTATAGTGAATGCCTCACATTTGTGACTCTTGCTGCTAGTTGTAATTTGCCTCTTTGCTATTATGTCAACATGATCACTTGATCCCTACACCCCTTTGATGTTTGTTTGTAATGACTGTCTCATCATGCTTGAATTGCTGCTTCGAAAATAAACCTTTGATATAATTGGATCGCATTTGTTCAGACCTTTGACAATATTAGCTGCTACTTGACATGATTTTGTTGAGTATGTGTGCCTTAACTTATGATTGTAATTTCACCCCTCTTCTAGTATAATGCTTTTTCCCTTTCTGTGATTACCCTATTCAATGGTGTTCTGGTTTTTCTTAAATAATAACACTAGGTCATGTACTTAGCCTAATCCAACCATGTTTCTTAACTTATTCTATCCTTCGTCAATTTTTTATCATATTACTATTGCATGTGCTTAATATGGAATCTGTTTATTAGTGTCATTAAGTTTTTTTTTCAAAGATCCATGATCTGTTCAAATGTTTGCTTGGTTGGATCAACTTGATCATGTCTGAACCCTCAAACTCTGGTTTTTTCATTTTTTGGTCCATTCTTCCGATGTCACTTAAACTTTTTGAATCACATTCTTAGACAATGCTGTATAAGTTCTGTCCTTTGGCTTCCCTAGTGTGAGCACTGCTCAGGGTTCATTAGAGACCCTTGTGAACTCTGACACACTAGGATTTGGTCCCTAATCCCTCCTCTAAACTATCTTTCTTAACCACCCTAGTGTGAGCACTGTCCTGGGTTATGGAAGCCCTAAGTAAATCTGACATACTAGGGCCTTTGTTCTATATGGTAAACCCTGTCATGTGCTCACTCGGTGAATCACTCAATTATTGGCTATTTTGTATCTATGAGTATGTAACTCCAGGACTGTTGTGTTTTGTGAGAATGAAGGTCCGGCCTGGCTAGGTGTATTTGGGCCTGCTGTAGGCTCCCTATAGCTATATTTACTCTATAATTTACTATATTCATTCTAAGTCTGTAATAATTATTGTAATAACATTTGGGGTATTAGTGAAATTGGGAAAGGATTTTTATCCTATACTTGCAACAAGTTGGGTTGAAATCCTGCATATAGGTTCGATAATGTGTTATTGTATGTTGTGTGTTAAAAATCATTCCTATAGGTACTTTGTTATGTTAGATCATTATATGTTAGCAATCCTGCATGTAGGTTCAATACTTGGTTCAACTGTGTTCTGTTTCTGCTTGTTAGAGACCATGCCTATAGGAAATTATGTGATTCAATGTGCGTGCAAAATTTTGTTTACATGCTTCCCCATTCAAAATTAAAGGAATCATGTCTATAGGGTCTAAAATCATATTGATTGTAGAAATCATGCCTATAGGTCTGAATCTGTTCAATTATCGTCTTGCATGTTTGTTCATGAGTTTTCAAACACTGTGGTATTGCCCTCACTAGAAGACATGCCTATTAGATCAAAACAAAGTGATTCTAAATATGCTTCCGTGATTGCCACTATTCATTATCGCGTAAAACACCTAGACATCATGCCAGTAGGTTTAATCTCATTATGCTAAAATCAGTAGGCAAATCATGTAGGTTTTGGTAATCGTATTAAGGAATGATGCCTATAGGATTCTTCAACTTTAATTAATTAAAATCTATCAATTTTAATCAGTTTTGTTTGCATTTGTTGTCTAAGGTGTGGAGGCTAATTTGAGCCCTTATTTGCTTATATGTGAAAGTCAAACATGTTTTGTATGTCGCCTAGTATTTTCCCTTATGAGTTACCGAAGTTAAAGTTTAGAACCTCCTTGAAATAGAGGTTCAAATGCCTCATGAACCATAGCATGGGATGGGTAGTGCACGCGTAGGGTACGACTTAGAATTGGGTAGTGTTCTTTAGGTAAACAACTTAAAGATAGTAATCGAGTAGTAGGATATGATAGTATGTGACCGCTGAATAATATGAGTAAAACCCCATTTTGAGGGAATTATGATGTATTATTTATGTTGCACGGGGTGATCATTTAGGCTAAAAAACACAGGACCCCCCCCCCCCCATCTTGGTTTAAAGTCAATCATTTTATTTTATTTGTCCAAATTGCTTCTATTCTCTTACACTAATTCAGATAATTCGATTTCAGTCAGGACCCACCGTTGTGGACCTAGAAGAATGCCTAACACCTTCTTCTTGAGGTAATTTGAGCCCTTACCCGATCTTTGGTGACGCAACTGGTTAATCTAGAGTTAATCGCAAATAGGTGCCCTGACGCACCTTAATCCGTTAAGTGGCGAGTCTCTCTTTTAATACCGTTACTTAAAAGAGTTGTCACATGTCGAAACCCGATGTCGCGAGAAAACAGGGCGCGACTGACTCCACTTATAGCTATTTCAGAGACTGCCAAGTACAAGTAGAGTTGCTCGTCCTCTTTCAGGGTGTGAAGTAGTGGTAGGCTTGACAAGTATCGTTTTAGTTCCTCTAAGGCCTATTGGCATTCTGGAGTCTATTCAAAGCTACTCTTCTTTATAAGTAGTGAGAAGAAACGGTGTCTTCTATCCGAGGACCTCGAAATAAATCGCCCCTAGGGAGGCTATGCGCTCATTAGTCTTTGTACGGTCTTGACATTTTCTACGACCGTGATATCCTCAATAGCTTTGATTTTATCGGGGTTGATCTCGATCCCCTGATTAGATACCATGAAGCCAAGGAACTTGTCCGAGCCAACCGGGAATATGCACTTCTTTAGGTTGAGCTTGTTGCTCCCAAACGCACACGCAAGTATACGTGGTCGTACAAGTAATATAATGATAAATCGGATGTCGAACCCACAGAGACTTGTATAAACTACTCACTAATTCACTATAATTGTTATTCAATCGAGCCAAATAAAAATCCAATAGGGTAACTTTGCTATGTTACAATTCTAAGAATTAACTAATTATCAAGTAACGAAAGTATTGATGTGTATTCAGTAGAGACAAATAATCCAGGGTTGTGATTAGTTCACCATTCATATTGTATTCAAATTAACTCTCCCTTTCATATAGTTCACTCATGGTTGCTAATTAATCGATAAATGCTCTCATAGCCTTCTCCCGAAGCACTATTCACCTATTCTCAATAGATTAACGCCTATATTCCTATGAAATTAATCTATTAGAATGCACTAAGATTACAATATTTAATTAAGCACGGTGATTAGGTATATTCCTATCCTAACCACAAATCCGCTCCCTTGAAGGGTTAGGATCGCGCTCTCTTCAACTCTTCTCTAATCTATACACGGTTTTCCCAAGCATAACATAGATAGTATATAGAACCTAACTGCTGGCCAGACAATTAAGCAATTAAACACAAAATTGAAGAAACAACCATCTATTAAAGGAATTACAATCAAGGTTAAGTTAATGTCGAATAACAATATTCATCGCTAAATCACAACCCCAGAACAATGGGTGTTTAGCCACTCATGGTCACAGATAACAAAAACCCAAAATAAATCATACTACTAACAATTAGAGATGAAAGAAGAAGAATTAAAGGTCTAATTCTTTAAATCCCTTCTCACAATCAAGTAACCTCCTAATTGATGCTAAAATTTTGTCTCCCCCCCTCTTGGGCAGATTTACAAGACTTATATAGGGTTTGGGCAATAAAATCCCGTGTTTTGCACTTTGATCCCTGAAGTTCCAACGTTTGACCGCGGTCGCGGTAGGGTCGCGGCAGGACCGCGGTCGTCTACTTTTTCTCGCTTCAATTTCTTCCACCGCGGTCGCGGTGGCCTTGCTTCAGTTTTGTTCTCGCTTATTGTTTCCAGTACATTCCATGGGTATCTCTGTGATTGGCCTCAAACTCCCATAATTGACTCCAAATTGCTCCAAAGTCCTCTTCTGTAAAATATAACCTACAAAGCACGAAAAACACTAATCAGAGCATTTTGTTATCAATATTTACCTTAAAACATCACAAAGTGTGGTTCATTAGGGGCACAATTATAGTCTAATTCACCTATTATCGGAGCTTCATATTGTACGTTGTTAGTATATCGAAAGTCTCCTACAAATGTTTCAAATGGTCCTCTGCTCGAGGGGACTTAACTAACATGTTGTGAATATAAACTTCCATTGATTTTCCTGTTTCATTTTCGAACATTCGATTTACTAGGTATTGATAAGTTACACCATCATTTTTTAGTCTGAACCACATTACATTATAACAGTAGGTGACGTATTTAGTGATAAACCAAGTCTTTTCCTGATCCTGCGGGTTTATTTGTATTTGGTTGTACCTAGAGTAGGCATCAAGAAAACTGAGAATCTCATTCCCGGTCGTGGAATCGATCATACGATCGATATTCGGCAAAGCAAAAGAATCCTTAAGGCATCGTTTGTTCAAGTCTTTATAATATACGCACATTCTGAGTTTCTTTCCTTTCTAATGGACTACCACTACATTCGCTAACCATTCGGGATATTTTACTTCCTGAATAGACCTTATTTTGAGAAATTTGGTTACCTCGTCCTTGATGAATGCATGCTTAAACTCGGACGGTGGCCTACTTTTTTCCTTTACCGGAGGGAACTTCGGGTCCAAGCTTAGTCTATGGGTAGTGATTTCTAGTAGGATCCTTATCATATCGAGATGGGACCAAACGAAGAAATACATCTAAGCTTTAAGGAAACAAATAAGTTTGTTTCTATTCTAGGGGGTTAGCCCTGTACCTAGGTATACCTTTCGTTCGGGCTGATGGTCGATCAACGTGACTTGTTCCAGCTCTTCGACCGTTGACCCAGTGGCGTCGAAGTCATCTCGAATTTTGAAGGATCGAGGGATGCAGTAGTCGTCATCCTTATTGATAATTTGCTCCTTCAATTGGGTCGAGGCCGGTGTCTGTGTTTACTATTTGGCCTTTTGTGTTCCCTTCAACTCTGATCCCTTTGCTGATGAGAGTGCCAATACTTGTCTCACTTCAATGACTGCAAACATCTCCTTGGCGACGGATTGCTCCCTATATACCATTTTGATTCCCTCCGATGTCGGGAACTTCAAAACTTGGTGAAGGGTCGAGAGCACTACCCTCATGTTATTGATCCACGGCCTTCCGAGCAGGGCTTTGTACCTCATGTCACCCTCAATCACATGGAAATTTGTTTCTTGAATGGTCCCGGCAACGTTCACCGGCAAAGAAATTTCACCCTTGGTAGTTTCGCTTGCCATATTGAAGCCGTTATGTACTCGGGTTGCGGGCACAATTTGATCTTGTAGGACGAGTTGTTCTACGAACCTCGATCGAATAATGTTGATCGAGCTACATAGATCAATCAAAACACGTTTAACCTGATTTTTATTCATAAGAACAGATATTTCCAGTGCGATGTTGTTGGGTTGTGAGATCCCCTCTGCATCCTCTTCATTGAAAGGCAAGGTCCCTTCCAGTATATAGTCTGGAGCTTGCTTTTTCCTCGTGATCAACACCTTAGTGCGCTTGAATACGGGTCCTTGTGGAATGTCGACCCCACCAACGATCATGTGAATCACGTGTTGTGGTTCTTTTTGTTCATTATTCCTTTTTGCATGCCTCTGTTCTATGACCATGAGTGCCATGATATTTGCATATTTGATTAGGATTTCTCCATTCCGGATCGGTCTGTAGGGGTCGAGACCACCTAGTATATTTGATCCGCTCGATGACCGATACAATATCTGATGCATCAACGTTGAAGTTGCATTCCAATAGTCATGGGTCTTCTGTGTGCTTGACGTTTCAATCAAAACCACTCTTACTCGGAGCCCTCCGGAGTCCTATCCTCGATCATTTCTTCGATTCCTTCGAACGGAGTTGCGTCCAGGACCATTGTTCTCCGATCTCCACCGTATGGATGATTCCGATCTCTGTTCAATCGTGGTTCTCTATCGATATCCCTTTGAATTCTACCGATGGGCCTGTTTGGCTAAACGAACCTGTAATACTATTTGAGCAAGAAATTTACTGGTTATGAAGACAAGTACATTTTGCTGGAAAGAACTTTTTATGCCTTAACATGGGTCGCTCAGAAGCTCACACATTATTTGATGGCCTACACCACATATCTCATAACAAAAATGGACCCTCTGAAGTACATATTCCAACAACCGATGCCCACGGGAAGGCTAGCCAAATGGCAAATCCTGCTCACTAAATTCGACATTGTTTATGTCACCCGCACGGCAATGAAAGCCCAAGACTTGGCTGATCATCTAGCTGAGAACCCAGTTGATGACAAATACTAACCCATAAGCACTTATTTCCTAGACGAGGAAGTAAATTCAGTTGATGTAATTCCAGAAGACATTAAGACTTGGAAAATGTTCTTTGATGGAGCTGTAAATGCAAAGGGTGTTGGGATTGGGGATATTTTGATTTCGCCCACTGGTCATCACTATCCGACTACATCCGGGCTTCAGTTTTTCTGTACGAATAACACTACCGAATATGAAGCTTGCATCATCAGCATGAACATGGCAATTGATCTGTATGTGGAAGAATTATTAATCATGGGATATTCTGATTGATCATTTGGCAAGCTCAAGGCGAATGGGAAACTCGAGATATCAAGATTATCCCATACAGACAACATGTGGAAGATCTTAGCAAATAGTTCAAATCCGTTGAATTTAGGTATAAATCTCAATTCCACAATGAGTTAGCTAACGCACTAGCTACCTTGGATACAATACATCCATATTCCGGCAATGTCCATATTGACCCTTTGGAGATTCAAATTCGAGAAAGACATGGTTATTGCAATACAATTGAAGTAGAACCAGATGTTCAACCATGGTACCATGATATCAAAAGGTTCCTGAAAACAAAAGAATACCCCGAGCAGGCCAATGGAGACCAAAAGAGAACCATTAGAAGGCTTTCCAGCAGTTTCTTCTTAAGTGGAGAAGTGTTGTACAAGAGAGCTCCATATCTGAATCTTTTGAGGTATGTAGATACCAAAGAAGCTGAAAAGATCATGAACGAAGTGAATTAAGGAGTGTGCAGGCCCCACATGAACGGATATGTCCTTGCGAAGAAAATCATGCGGGCAGGTTATTACTAGATGACCATGGAAAAGGATTGCTTCGGTTTTGTTCGGAAATGCCATCAATGTCAGATACACGGTGACCTGATTCATGCACCGCCTTCAGAGTTGCATCCTATGTCAGCACCTTGGTCGTTTGTTGCTTGGGGTATGGATGTCATTGGGCCCTTCGAGCCGAAAGCCTCAAATGGGCACAAATTCATCTTCGTTGCCATTGATTATTTCACAAAGTGGGTCGAAGCGGACACTTTCAAAGACGTCACCAAGAAAGCAGTGGTTGACTTCGTACATTCCAACATTATCATTCATTTTGGTATTCTAAAAACTATCATCACAGACAACGCTGCAAATCCTAACAGTCACTTGATGAGGGAGGTATGCGAACAATTTAAAATTACGCATTGCAATTCCACCCGCTACCAACCCAAATCCAATGGCGCCGTTGAAGCGGCAAACAAGAACATCAACAAGATCCTCAGGAAAATGATTTAAAGTTCTAGGCAATGGCATGAGAAGCTGCCTTTTGCATTATTGGGATATCGCAGAACCGTGCGCACCTCAGTTGGGGCCAAGCCTTACTTATTGGTTTATGGCATGGAAGCCGTAATACCTGCAGAATTCGAAATTCCCTCTCTTCAAATCATTGTTGAAGCTGAGATCGAGGATGATGAATGGGTCAAAACCCGACTGGAATAATTAACTATGATTGATGAAAAGCGGATGGTCGCAGTTTGTCATGGGCAGTTGTATCAACAAAAGATTGTCAGCGGCTACAACAAGAAAGTGCATCCTAGAAATTTTGAAGTGGGGCAACTTGTTCTAAGACGTATTCTCCCGCATCATGAGGAAGCAAAGGAAATTTCACTCCAAATTTGAAAGGCCCATACATTATAAGAAAACTTTTGCCGAAAGGGGCATTGTACTTAGGAGATATTGAAGGAAATGACCCCGAAGCAACTGTCAACGCGGATGCGGTCAAAAGGTATTATGCTTAACCCCTTTCGCGGTCTTAATATTCTCTGATTGTGATGACGAAGACTTCCATTCTCTCTACCCAAACACTATCAACCCTTTGCAAACCCTTTGAGCCAGTTACTCTTCTTTGATCACCCTATTTGGAACCCGAAACTCATATACAAAAAAAAAACAAAAAAAAACAGAAGTTTCCTTGAACTACGTTCAACTTGATTTCGAAAGGATACGTAGGCAGCCTCACTCTAGGGTTCAGTCACACAAAAATAAAAATCCACATTTCCCCCAAACTTGAAACTGGGGCAGAAGTTATAATGGTTTGGCGATGGTTTCACCTAAAAGGTACCAAAGTTGTAATTTCATCCAAATTCTTTGCCCCAAATCATGTTCAAGTCCTTACGATCAATTGGTAAAGATGTCCAAAATTGGAGGATACAATTACTTGGATCTGACGCAACCAAATGAGAGAAATAAAATGAGAGAGTCTTATCGGTGAAAACCCACACGGGCACCTTGAGGTGATGGTAAGTAGAGAAATTGAAAATGTGAGAGTCTCGTTAGTGAAAACTTGCGAAGAGCACTAAAAGTTGATAGTGAGAAGATAAATGAGAGAGTTTAGCTGGTGAAAACCCGCAAAGGGCACCGCTGAACGAAAAAAGAGGATCATCAGTCACTAATATAGACACAGTCCTGGGCAAGGTTTCCCAATCTTGAGGTATAAGTTATGATGGATTTCTGAGTGTTGGACGGTTTGCACAGCGCAGGCATCCAGTCTAAGAGGCATGTCATGTTCATTGAAGTCCTCATACACTCCAGATAAGTCCTTTCCTTTCCCCGAAAGGGATACCTCTCGTCTAAGCTCATTTTGTACGTTTCATTGTTTGGTTTTTCTTTGAATCCCTATAGGTCTAATTATATTCTAAATTAAGACAAATAAAAAGATGGCAAGGTTGATTTACAAGGCCTTTGTTCGACACGAGCCAATATTTGAGAAAGCACCCAGCCCCTGCAGGTGCATTGAGTCGACTTTGACTGGCCATGATGGCCGATGTATTCAAATCAAGAATTCCTTAAAGGAAAGGAAATCAAAGTCAAATTCCACAAAGGCAAAATAAAATTAATGAATCTTAAAGTCCCGCGTGATTAACCATCCTGGTAAAGTTTTGGAAAAGTAAAGATCTCTAGGGTTAGAAATGAAGTCGGTCCCTAGGGAGCAAGCAAGCAGTTGAGATCTTCATCAAAGAGGACGGGCCGAGATCAAATGACAAAAATAATCAAGGCCACAGAACAAACCACCGTTTCAAACTGACGAATTGTTCTTTGTTTGAAAAATAGGAAACAGGTGCAACCCAAAAGCAACCTTGCAAGAAGCAGGTGCAACAAAAAAGAAATTTCACAAGGGCTAGAAACAACTTTGCAACAACAACTTCAAAAGGGAAGTCTCCTCCAAAATTCTTTCCCGTATTTACTCACTCTCTGAAAATAAAAAAGAAGGAAAAAAAGAAATGATGTTAAAAAATAATTCAAAACCGTGGTAGTATAGGGTCTCCAATCCCTAGCTCTGTGATGATTTTCGAACATAGGGTCTCCACTCCTTAGTTGATGCCAGCATAAGTTGATGACTTTCCAACATAGGGTCTTCACTCCTTAGTTGATGCCAACATAACCTGATGACTTTCCAACATAGGGTCTCCACTCCCTAGTTGATGTCAGCATAACCTGATGACTTTCAAACGTAGGGTCTCTGTCACACCTCATTTTCACCCCCATGATTAATGAAGGGGTAATAAGGGGGTTTTTTCACTTTAACTGACATTATTCGAATTCAGGATTTATTTATTATTTCAGAAACGCCACCCAAATTTTTGACGATGCTCCGGGATACCGTTTTGTTTTAAAAATCCCAAACTGAGGAATTTTGACTCTGTTTTACAGTCTGCGAAACACAAAAATCCGGGTAAGGAATTCTGTTAACATGAGAGAAGGTGTTAGGCATTTCCGGGTTTCGTGGTTCTAGCACGGTCGCTCAACTATTATTGATGGCCTAATTATCTGATTTATTACATATCTAAACATATTGTGCATTTTTAACTTCTATCCACTTTTAGTTATTTACGAAATTATTTTGAAACAAATCTCGATGTCGTACACTTGTCGTTTTTGGACACATTGTAAACGCGCCACATGAAATGCACCCGGAATTTACAACGTGTTGATTTTTATTATTGTTTGAAGTTATGGTCGGGTCACATGAAATACACACCCGACTTAGGATCACATATCATGACTATGTCACAGAAACCGTACCCATTGTCACGATAATGTATTATAGCGTCTAAAGCAAGCTACGATGTTTGTGATTTATTTTCCTAAACCACTTCAATATTATTGGTAAGGCAAAAGTTATGGAAGATTGTTGTGGGAAAGGTGATGTATTTTAGTTGTGAGATAGTATAGCTTTATTATTGGGGTTTGGCCCAAATAGTAACTGGATAAAAAAAAACAAAATCCTATGCATCTAAAAAGAGTGGACCAACTATTTCATGAAATGGTCCAGCAAGACTCCACTCATCTGAGCCCAGTGCCCTCTTGCAAAATTTCAAGAATAGTCCTCACATTCCAAACTGAATTTAAATATAATTAAACATACAAATCAATTTGACCACTGCAATATCTAACTATTACCCAAATGAAACATAACTATCATGAACCATTTTTTAAACAAAAATATTAAAATCACACACAAAACATTCAACATTCAAAGCGAATCGCACATGATTTGGAATCGGAAAGTAGAGAGGAAAAGAAATGGACCTCTTTGAATTATTTTTTTGTTGTTGTTTGTTTCTGTATTTCCAAGAAGCTTCAAACCAAATTTTGTTCATAACTAATTGTTGATCAACTAGTAAAATGAAATCCAGCGACAACACCAAAATGCCAAATAGAAAAATTGACCCGAAAATCTTGACACGAACCTCGACTTTGACTAAAGAACCTCAATTCGATTTAGCGAACTTTGTTGTTATTCTAGTAATGCTTTGGTGTGGTTTATGACTGATTTATGGTTGTTTATGGGAGGTCTAGATGGCTGAGTTGGAAGGGGGGGCGGCAGGGGTGAAGATGAAGAAGGGTGGTCGTTGGCTGGCGAGTTTGACGAAGGTGGAGAAAAGGCGGCTGGTTGTGGTGGCTGTTTTTCCGGTGGGTCTTAGGCGGAATGGAGGTGTAAGGCTGCTATGATTTTTGTATTTTTACTATTTCTTAGAGGCAGCAGATGAGTGAGGCAGTCATTTTTTGTATCTAAGGGCAAGTCCCTCTTTTGTGTATGATTAGGTCTCTATTATATAGAGGAGGGGATTAAGGTTGGAATGTGGGGAATTTTGTTGGGCTTGGGATTTTGGGCCCTGAAATTAGGCCAATTTGAAACAAGAGTAAATTGTATATTTCAAAAATAGTCATCTTACTACTAATTAAATTTCTTTTATCAAAACGACATAATTAATATTTTAACTAATTAAATAAACTAATTGATTAAGCTAATGTATATTTTTGTGACTTTTATATATTAATCTATCAATTAAAGGGTAATTAATTTCTAAAAATGCGAATTAAACCTAAGATTACATGAAATGAAAAAATGTGATAATTTTTATGTGTCACGACCCAAAACCAGTTCAGGTCGTGATGGCACCTAACGGCGAGGTTAGGCAAGCCAACATACAACTATAACAATAAAAGTGCGGAATATAATCAACGGTATGGGGTAAGGCCGTAGAAACAAGTTGAGCCACAGCTAGGCCCAATATATACAACCCCAAATTACCAACATAACTACAACAAGTGTGTGCCAGGACTAGTGTCACCGTCTCAACGGGCGGCTACATAGATACAACGACAGAAATACATATGCAAAAATATACAAGCCGCAGTCTGGAACAAAAGACTGAGCAAAATGAAACTAGAAGGCTCCAGAGGTGCTGTCAGGATGACGCCAAGAAGACAGCTCACCGTATGGGGCGACACCGCGATCAATACCTATCAGCAGACGGACGGGCCTCAACACCTGCACAATCAAGTGCAGAAAAAGAAAGAAAGTGCAGCATGAGTACATATAATCAAATATGTACCCAGTGAGTATCCCGTCTAAACTCGTAAAGAGTAGTGACGAGAGGTAGAATACATACTCACTAAGGTCCAGTACATAAATAAATAAATAAGGTACATGCTGAGCAATAAATCATGTGAGAAAAATACATCAAGTAAGGACATGTAATCAACAAACATGTAACGGATCTTAAACATAACCTTTCTTTATAGACTGATCATATGTATCACTTGTTTTTCCTTCTCATTATCTGTGATTTATCTTAGCCTGTTATCTAGTTATTCACTTTTCAGTTCTCAGTATCGTTCCTTAACTCACCATCGTACGATCCCAACTCAATGCAATGCTTATGTATGTATATATATATATATANTTGCTCACGAATCATTCATGCGACTCAGGGGCCAATGACATATATATATAATTTCCCGATCATGAATCATACATGTGACTCGGGGCCAATGATGCAAAGTAAAACTCTCCCCGATCACGAATCATGCCTGTGACTCGGGGGCCGAAGAAAATATAAGTTCTCCCCAATCAAGAATAATACCTTTGACTCGGGGGCCGATGAAAATAGTAGTATAATTCTCCCTGATCACGAATCAAACATGTGACT
>ML298827.1:0-139318 GCA_005239495.1 Nicotiana undulata
GGATGAGAGTATACATTCATAAAGGACAATGTGTTTAAGGCAATGTGTTTGAGTAAGGGTGCACCATTGGTGTTACGACACTCTCTTGTTGGATCGGCTGCCGATATTCAAGTTTGTTGGTGGCACAGAAGAATTATAGGAGTATCCCCGTGGAATGATTGAGTATTAGAGACATGTTATATATTCGAGTGGTGGAATTGGGATCAGATATAGTAATTGNATCATGATTCAGTCGTTATGAACGTTCATAGAGTTATCTACCTGTTGTGGGTGACTAGAGTTGACTTAGAGTTATTGGTAGGCCAGTATGGGTGTGTGGTCTGCACCGAGTCGGAATTGTGGACTCCAAATTGCTATTGTTGAGGGATGTACCATTTGGTTTTCACTGAGCTTATTCGTGTTTTGGAGTGATCTATGAGTTACCTTTCAGCGTTTCGAGGAGTTGTGATCGTTGGTTATATATGTGCATAAGGTGTAGTTCTATCGGGGGCTTTATTAGCTAGACTTGAGCGAGGTAAGTAACTGGGTGTGGTAGGATTGAGACGTATTGGTTATGTTCTTTCTGGTTCGGGTGGCATGGTATCGTCCGATTTCCCCGTGGTTACGACAATGCACTTTGAGTAATTGATCTCTAATTTCACATGGTTATTGATTTTGAGCAAGGTGGCTTGGAGTAATGTCATGTGGTCCAGCGGTTGGATGGGATCATGCTTTGCAGCTCAGTTAGGTAGAGGTATGATCCTTGGTGTCGGATTTGTGTGATATGGTTTCACGATGTGTATCAGGCTTTTAGCATGATGTGGTAATGGCAAGAGAAATGGCAGGATAGTCCTCTCGTGTGAGTCTTCTCTATTTTATGAATTGAGCTCTTGGGATGCTGTTATTGAGTGCACGAGTTGCACAAGTTATGGCTCTAGATGGTATAGTGGTATTGATGATGACCAGACGAATGGTTACTAGTTCCTGTGTGTTCCTTTCATCATTGGCAGTATATGAAAGTGTTAGAGCGAGGCATGGTTTGATAAGAGGGTATGTACCGATATTGAGTTGTTTGAACAACTATTGTGGTTAGGAGTTATCGCTATGAGTGGTTGAGCCACGCGGTATATTATGTGATTTCATCTTGGGTTACGTATATGACTTGTACAGTGTGCTCAGACTTATTCAGTTTATAGTCGTGGGGATTGGAACTTGTAAATTATTTCGGAAGTGGAAACTCAGTTTTAAGGTTTATGGGTCAAGATTTGATAATGAAATTTCAGTTATGTTGTGTTATTAGACCTATATGGGGTAGAGTGATGTGGGATCACCTCTGAATATGTGCATGGTAGGTTACACAACATTTTGGTGCTGTTTGGAACAACTCTAGAAACGTTCGAGGACGAACGTGTGTTTAAGTGGGGGAGAATGTAACGACCCGGTCGGTCGTTCCATAGAATTTGCATTATTATTGCTGTTATTGCCTTTTTATAGATTTATTATACTGTTATTGATGTGTTAGAGTTGGTAGGCTAGAAATTGAAGTGATTATAATGAGAGTTTAGCCACTTAGTCTTTAAAAATAGCCTTGAAGTTGGAAAAAGTCAACTGAGAGTTGACTTATTGGTAAACGACCTCGGAATACGGATTTTATGGCTCGAATAGCTTCGTTAGGTGATTTGGGACTTAGGAGTATGTTCAGAATAATTTTGTGATGTCCGGTGTAGAATTAGGCTTGAATTGGCGAAAGTTAGTTTTGGTGATTGTCGGTCGGTAGTGGAAAAGAAGCTATCGGGGTCGGAATGGAATTTCGACAGTTGGAACAGGTTCGTAATGTCATTTTGGACTTGTCTGCAAAATTTCAGGTCAATCGGAGTTGATTTGGATAGTTTCGGCATCATTGGTGGATTTTAGAAAGATCAAAGTTCTTAGGCTTGAATTCGATGTGAATTTGGTGTTTTGATGTTAATTTTAGTGTTTTGAGAGTGCAACTAAGTTTGAATGATCATATGTGAGGTGTTGGTATGTTTGGTTGGGATCCCGAAGGGCTCGGGATTGATTTCGGGTGATTAACGGACTCATTTGGACTTGAATACATAACTGGTTTTCTGGTTTTTGTGCACAACAATTTCCTTCACTGCGATCGCGGGGGAAGTAATGCGATTGCGGAGAGTAAATTGGGGCAGGCGAAGTTTGTTCTGTGCGATCGCAGGTGTGTAGGTGCGATCGCAGAGCATAGAGTGGATAGGCAGTGCGGTCGCAGGTGTGTTTGCGCGATCGCACAGGGGAAATTGGCGCGCGTGTGAGGAAACACTGTGCGGTCGCGTGCCTTGAGCTGCGATCGCGGAGGTCAAGGTGAGGAACACGGTGCGATCGCGGGGCGTTGACCGCGATCGCGGAGAGCAAAATAACTGGGCAATATTTAAATATTTCCTCTGCGACCTAAACCCCCTTTTACACCATTGTTGTACGGAATAAAGCTTTTGGGGGCAATTTTGAAGAAGGAAATTCTTGTTATTCATAGAGGTAAGTGTTCTAATCATTAAAACTCGATTATGGGTGATTATAGAGCATAAAACCAGTGTAAATTCATGGAATATCAGTAGAAAAAATAGGGTTTTAGGGCTTGAGATTATGAGACCTTTAAGGGTCGATTTGAGGGGTCAAACGAACTCCGATATTGGTGTTCTTTATATGTACGGACTTAGAGAGAATGAAGAATATTTTGGTATAAAATTTTTTGAGTTTCAGGATGCAGGCCCGGGGGTCGGGTTTTGACCGGTTTCGGATTTTTGAGCTACATTTGATATCTTTCGATTAGAATTTGTTCCTTAAGCACATATTGATGATAAAAATCTGAACTTGGTAGATTTGGAGCCTTCGGAGGATGATTCGAGAGGCAAGCGCATTGTGGAATAGTTCCGGGCTAGTTTTGAGGTAAGTAATGTCTTTAAATCCTGTCCTGAGGGTAACCCCGGACTATGCACCCTTTCACGGGTTTTGAAATGAAAAGGTGGAAACTTTGGAATCATATTTCCTATTTAGGCGACTATTGAGTTGCGAAACCGATTTTAAGCCTTTGCTTAATTAGTATTTATACATTATGATATATTTTGGGCTGCAAGCCGTGTTTGGGGCCTAGTGCCGACTTGTTTACCCGTCGGGGGTTATGTTTTACTATTTTTCTCACTTGTATGTTATGATTTTTCACTCAGTCTTTTATGTGATATTGTTTTGACACTCAGAGTATTTTGATACTACTTCTTGAACATGAAATACTATTTTTGGGTCGAGAACCCGGTATATTTATGGCCTGAAGGGAAAATTGAGAGTGCCTGGCTGAGTGAGGCTGCTGTCCTATATTGAGAGGATGTTATAATATGAGTGAGGCTGTCGGCCTACATTGTGAAGGGATGATATGATATGAGTGAGGCTGCGGGCCTATATTGTGTGTGATTTATGCCATGTTGTGGCTTGTTATTGCGCTTGGGCTGTAGGAGCCCCTCCGGAGTCTGTAACACACCCCCAGTGAGCGCCAATACCGATTGAGTGATGCCCATGGGGCTTATGATGAGTGATGGTGAGGATGCCTGATTGGCAGAGTGATTGTGAGGTTGCCTGATGGACAAAGTGATTGTGAGGTTGCCTAATGGGCAGAGTGATTGTGAGGTTGCCTGATGGGCTAATACTGAAAGATATTGTGATGAGAAATGATTATGGCCCGAGGGGCAGCTTTATGAAGATTTTTACTGAGTTTTCAAACTATATTTACTTCGTTTTCAAATTGGTTTTACTGAGAATTTTATTGAGATTTACTGATATTGCACTTGTTTCCAAGGGATTTTTGGAAATTGATTTCGAACTTATTATTTGATGAATACTACATGGTGACTTGGTGTTTACTGGTTTTGTGAATTGGTGTATCTGCTGTGTGATTTATATTTATCAGACTGTGATTTATTTTCATTACTATTGAGTTGGCGTACTCATAAAGACTCCCTGTGCCTCTGTGCACAGATCCAGGTACTAACTTGCAGCAGTATCTGACGCAGGTTCGATAACAGCATTTCACGGGATTTCGAGGTAACTGTCCAGCATCCACAACTTCTCCATTTCCCTTCCCTATTTAGCTTTAGTATTTGATTCAGAGACGTATATTATAGTTTTAGCAGAGATAGATTTATTTATTCTTAGATGCTCATGACTATTGACTCCAATTCTTGGGAGGTTGTTTAGAATATTATGGGGACGCTAAGACTTAATTATATTATTTGTGCTATGGTTGCGTGCTTATTATTAAATTGTAAACTGTTATAATTGAACAAAAGTATAGTAATGTGATGGTTGGCTAGCCTAGTTCCACGATAGGCGCCATCACGGCCTGTTAGGATTTGGGGTCGTGACAACTCCAATTACATGCCCCGTCAAGTTGCCTTGATGTAGCTTCAAAGTCTAAAATTGGAATGATTTTCTTTATTCTTTCACTAAATAATTGATATGTGGACAAGCACCAAGTTTTTTTTTGGTAGATTAAAGTTCAAATTGAGTGCCGAGCTGCCTCTTTTAGCCATTCAATGTTTCCGCCTTCAAGAGATTAATTATTGGCTCAACATCATAGAAGGGGATATTTGATATGATGTGAGATTCAATTGGTTAAACTAAATGCTTTTGATGATGTCTTGGAAAATAATATTGGTAATAGTGAAATAAACCACCAAAATATAGTAGTTGTCTTTTAAATAACTTTTGAGAAAATATCACGTTCAAGTGTAAATTCGAATTGTTATATGAGTTATAAAAGATGTACAAGTACTAAAACTTTTCTAGTACTTGCATGAGTTTCTAAAATATCGTTTTGAAAATGAAAATGTATGCAATATAAATACACATGTTATTATCAAACATGTGTATGAAGCGTTCAAATATTTATAAAAGAAAAACACTTGTGCTTGGTGATTTAGAAGTTCTGAATGCATGTGAGTTATAGGTATGTAAAGATGATCAAAATTATATTTTTGAACATTAGATTACACTAATTTTATGGTCTGAGTACATAGTTATCCAAACATTTATCAATTTTAACGACATGTATACCCAATTTCACTTTGGAGAATATTGATGGAGATCCTGACAATATTCTCAATGTTTAGAGATGAAACTATCCAATCCATTAAAGTAAAATTCTAGTGCTAGAATAGTGTATCATACACATAAAAGAGTGTGATTCACTCTATCTTAGAGGGCAACAAAGACAGAAAATATTTAGAGAATATGAGACAATGCGAAGCTTTTTGGAGCAGCAATTGTCGTATACAATTCCTTTGGCCCCTTGGTTATCGTATCAATCCAGAAAAGAATATGCATTTTCGTACGTTATTGAACATATCAAGATAATATTTATTTAGTTTTTAATCCGTAAAAAATTGAATATCTAAAATATATGGATGTAAAATTCTTCTTTTGATTTCTTTTGTTGTAAACGACTTTGACAATTACGCTCTCACAGTGTCATATGTATGAGTTTTACTTTTTAATTAATTATTTTACTTTGAGCCAACTGTGAGTGAACGAAATATGAGCTTTATTAGAATGATGCTCTTCTATTAGAAACTAGTACAGGCTTACACGTGCTAAGCACGGGCCCAATAGCTATGTTATGAATATTACTTTTTTTGTAGTACTTTTTTCTGTTTTATCTTTCTAGACGTCTATACGTTAAGCAGTTGATCCAATTTAAAGGTTATTCATAAGTTTAATTTATTGTTCATGAGATATTAAATTATATAGTCGCATGATGTATTATCTCTTTTTCATTTGTGATTTTTGTTATATATATCTTTGTGTTTTATATATTTAAATATCTGTATAATAACCTCGTTAGCTCCGATTTTTTTACATGTTATAGGGAATAGTTGTTATACACCTGTAATAATATTTGATATTTGTTCGATATTTATAGATTAAAATTACTTAATTTTTCCCAATCTCTTTATGTTGAAAAAATGGCAGAATAAGAAGGTTTACACCTTCAGCTTTTAATTTTTATATTCCAAGTTCACAAGAATTTTAGCGTTTCAATTTCCTCATAAATTATAAACTTTATGTATCCAATAAAATAATTATAATAGCGAAGTAATTTTATGAATAGTGTACTGATATAATGATGGATGTTGTTATAAAGAGGTAAAAGAATATAACATAAAAAGAAATTCATATACAACTTGTCTGTTAGAGTGAAATATCGTGATAAAGCGTGGTTGTTAAGGAAATATACCAAAATATAATTATTTACAGGTTATTAATAAGTTTGTAATTGCCTTTTTTTTCTTTTGCTTTTCAAATATAAAACTCTTCAATTATGAAAATATGGAAGTTTCATTCTCAATGTGTCCATAGTTCGCTTATTCGCATCTATTGGGAAAAAGATATTAGCTTAGGCTAAGAAGTAAGGAGACTCCAACATTCATTTCTATTTCCTTTTGCTTTTAAGTCTATTGGCCGTGTTGAAATTCTAACGAATGCCTTTATTTAGCATCTTTGAGTTGAGCTTAGCCCTCTTCCTATCCTAAAGCCCTAGAATCATAAGGTACACAAACAAAACAAAACAAAATTGGCTTTTAGTAATAGTTCATGAGATCTCGAATTCCCACGTTCTAGCGTGCATTATATCAATAGGTCCCACCAGAGAAGTTGAGTCACCCTTATTTTTCTGCTACCGAGTCGTTCATCCCACTCCACAAGAAGAGAGGAGACTTTATAAACATTCGGTTTAAAAGCTATTACAAGGCTCATACACAAAGAAGCACAATTTCTATTAACAGTAAAGTATCTCGCCAAAACTCAAGTAAGCGGAAGCTGGTCTTTTACAATTCCTCTATCAAGTTCCAATGTAATTTAGGCATTTTAATTAACAACTATGGTGCAAACATTACAAGTATTTCATGATTTGGGTCCTAAACTACCCGGACATAAGCATAAGTAGTAGCTACGCACAGACTCTCGTCACCTCGTGCGTACGTAGCCTCCACAATTAAAAATAAATAGTAATTTAAATCACTTATGGGGTAAATTCCATCATACAAGGTCAGACAAGAGACTTACTTTGTCTCAAAGCTCGCTTCCGATCCACAAATATGCTTTAAATCCTCGACTTGGTGCCAAACAACCCGAAACTAGTCAAATATCATATAAAATAGTCAATACAGGTTCAAAAGTTCATAATCTAACTATTAGAGTGATTACCCAACCCCATTTGAAAGATTCCTAAAATTCGCCGTCAGGCCCTTGTGCGCGGATTTCGAAACTCTTCGAAGATAATTATTACCCATAACCTTACAAACTCAAATATATAATTTTTTTAGCCCATTCCATAATCGTGTTCGTGGTTAAATTTTATTTTTATCAAAAACCTAGATTTTTTCCTCTAAACCCAAAATTCTTATAATTTTACATGTTTAAATCTATCCATAATCTATGTATTTAACTTAAATTGGGTAGCAAGTACTTACCTTCAATAGCTAGGTGATAATCCTTCTTCAAAGAGCTCTATATTCGACTAACAAGTGAGAGAAATGAAGAAATGAGCCTAAATCTCTACTTAAATGCAACCCTTTTGCCCAACAGTATTTTTGCACCTGTAGAAGGACCTCCGCTTCTGCAGTCAACATTCTGCTTCTGCGGAACACTCTCGACCACTGACCCATCGCATCTGCGGCGCAGTCCCGCATCTGCGGCTCGGCTCGCGCATCAGCGACCATGGCCAGTCTGCCTCCCTTCGCATCTACGAACCCCTCCACTGCAGAAGCGAGTTCACTTCTACGCAAGATGATTCTATTCTATGGAGCTCGCTGACGCCTTCTCTTTCCGCTTATGCGAGCAAGGTGACGCATCTGCGACCACTCCACCGCAGGTGCGAACGGATCAGATGACATGCACCAACATCTGCTCTCCAAAGAGCAAACAAGTCCCGTTGACCCTCCGAATATTTTGTCAACCTTTATTTCAGACAGTAGTTAGAGTTTTGTATATTCTACTAGTTGCTCATACAGTTGTGGCACCAGGTCTAGGCACACTTACTAGTAGGCTTTATGATTATGGAGTATTTATACCACTATGATTGCCACTCAGTTTCCTTCATTTTATTTATTAAATTTTCTACTATTTAATTTCTTAATAAATGGAATTTGGAAACTTATTGAAAAGAGCAATCACATGGTTAGTTCATCGTTGCTCGCCTAGCGGCGACGTTGGGCGACATCACAGTCTATTGGAGAAATTGGATCGTGACAGCAAGAAGAAGTTAAGCCATGGGAATTGGAAAGGTTAGCTATTATTGATGATTTACAACAGTTAAACGAAATTAAAAAGTACTCAAGTCAGATGATTTAGGACGTAGATACTACACCTAGTAGCCCCTAAAGCTGTTGCAAACTGATACGTGTGATGGTATTCGCAAATGTATTGGTAATGTGGGCCCCGGTAGCGCACGTGTCAAATTATGCCTTAGTAATGTATTAGAGTCCATATTTTTTGTGTGAAAGTGGGGCCAACCTGGGGCAAATTGATCAACACATCCAAAATTTTGATGGGCGCTACAATAGCGTTTCTTTTCAGCCAATAAAGTTGTTTCATTATAATACAATTACATAATTGTCCAAGGCCAACTTAATTAAGCATAAAGCTCAAACATACATGTTGACCCCGAACTCCTCACTTAGTGGCTTCTATAATAGTAGTAAAATAATGTACTAGTTAGTGTTTGCCCGGGCTAAGCCCGAGCCCAACAACTTTGATATACAATAGTTATACAAATTTTATATATTTTTTTGATTACTGAATATAAATAATTTTTTATGCGAGTTAAAAGTAATAATAATCCTGTAAGAGGGGTCAACTAATGCCTGTAGTGGATCAAAGGAAGACATTAGATTCAAGTCACAAAAGATGCGGTAACTGCAATATGTGGGGGCACTATGTGGTGGTCATTTCCCCTTCTAAACATGTTATCCATAATATGTATATGTTGGTTTAGTTCTTTCATCACAAGAGTGAAAAAGTTGTAAGAGAACAATAAAATCAATGTGAAAGAGTAAACATAGGTCCCGTTCGAATACATCTCGATTGAAATAAACCAAAATAGCAGGAAAATAAATTAGCTGACTACAAAAGATTTTGGTTCATACGACAAGGTGTGGTAGTCAGCCATCTACTATTGCTAACCGAACAACTATTTATTCTTCCAATGAAATTCACCAAAAATGACCTAGAGAACTGTCTAGATAACTTAATGCGAAAGGAAGAAGCAAAAATAGATTTCAACATGAGAGATGATAGCGGTTTTAGTTGCTATCAATCTTATAGTGATTTCTTATGTCAACTACAGACCAGATATCATCGGATTCAAAGTTGTAGACAGAAGAAAGTAATTGAAAACATTTGCTTATACTGGAACACAAACTGATGCAAATGAATAACTGATGGTAATTGGTTTCTGAATGATGACACTTGGAACACCCTGGGCAACTGCAGAGTTCATAAGTACTAACGTACAGTATTAGCTAGAACGCAATGCCATCCATATTCAAAGATATCCACCTAAACTCCGTCACAAGCAAAGATGGCATCCACAATCAAAAGATTGTAAGTCATGAGTTGTATCATGCGTAAATCAGAGGATTCAATGATTACTGAAATAAGGAATAAATAAATATTGATTTCACTTCTACAAGCAAGAGTACCTTCTGTTTGGCCCTCATGTCATCGTTATTGCCTTTCTCATTTCTATCATCTTCATCCCTGCCATTTTTTTCAAGTCAAGTGAACCCTGATAACGTGAGCCACACTTAAAGTGAGCTCAGAATATGAACTTATTTGAATGATCGGGGATTATTCTATGAACTTTATCTCTTTTACCGGTATCCAAAATATTATTTGAAGAAAAATAAATTATAACCATGAAGACAACTTAAGGAAAAAAGGACCAGATATCACATATGTCAAACATTATAACTTTTGATAATGTAAATGTCTCACTTCATAGAAGTCAAGGTTGTAAGCAAAACAAAGATCATAAATATCAAATAAGGCTTCTTTCATACCTGTAACATAATTTGGCTGACATTCAAATAGAGTTTCTAAGCAATGTTATGGTGGCTTATGATGACTTCATTATCTGGCATAAAAGAGAAGCTTTGGGGAATTTTTGAAGCAGCAACGACGCACTGCTGCTTTTCAGATTGCTTCTCCTCATCCAAAATAAATAGGCTATCTTTTTGAAAGCACCAACGTGTAGGGTGAGGCTTGGTATTACTCTTCTGAAGAGATGAATCTCTGCTGGCAGATCAAGAATCAGTGATGTTATCAAGTATTACAAACAGCAAGATGAAACTATTCTGAGTTACATAGGATTAGGTACAAATTTGTTCGGGTTCAACACTTCATATCCAATTCCAAATCCAATAGTAGTTGAATTTGCATCCAAAAGTCCCATGCAACTACATTTGAATCTAGCAGCATTTGCGACACTATCAGTGAAAATATAGAATAAATTATAAATCTTCAAGCAGATTGAGGAAACTTTAGCAAGCATCATATTTTCCTACTGCTTTACATAGAGGCCCCCTGCAATCTATACAAAAATATAATATCTTAATATATATCTATAAGAAAAATAAATAGCACAATGGGTTTAATCATATGAGAAACCCATCATATTCGCGACCAGTCTCATATAAATGTAACAAAAAGCACCCAAGGTACTTCAAAAAATCCTATATAAAGAATCGAACTTCAATGATGTATGTACTTACATGTATAAGCTTTTGTGTACGGCTAAAATTGAGATGGCCAATTTTATGCTCATTTTGACATCCGGTGGCTAATTTGCATAAGGTCCCAAGTATGGCCCGAGGTCCGACCTCGAGCCTCGCGTTAGGTCTCAGGTAGTGTGAGCTCGGGGTTGGCATGAGGAAACGACATGAAAATTGATGCAGACAGCTCTGTAACAAAGTACGAATCCGTACTTAGACATTAACTAGCCGAATCAGTCGAGATTTTTGTAATAAATGTCAATGCACTATATTGGGATTCTCCTTCCTATATAAAGGGGACCCTAGTCATTTTGTAACATATACATTATTGAATACAAGACACAAGAACATTCTCTTCTTTGCTTTTACATTCTCTATTTCTCTCTACTAGCTCATTTACTCACATTTATTGTATTATATTAATTGTTCTTCATTTATAGCTCATTAGTGATCATAAATAGCGTAATACAAAACCTATAAGCTTGTTATAACTTCATCGATCAACCAGCGTGACCCCGAGTCTCGATCCTAAGGACCTCTGAGGCCAGTATCGAACCTTCGAGCCAAGGCGTCTCGATTTGCTTTTCTTCAGTTTTCTAACATACTTCGTTCTATTTTATTCTAACACGCTTAACATCAACTGCTTAATAACTGCTACTAAGATAAATTGCATATTTTTAGAACCACTTAATTAAATATAATTGTAATTACTATTTTTTCGGTAAACAGTTTGGCGCCCACCGTGGGGCTAAAAATAATAGTGATTGTTTTAGTGCTGGTTCGCTAAAAAATGCAAGTAACCTTTCACACTTTTTCTTGCCCGAGAATCTTTGATTTCAGGTCAGATGGCAGACTCAACAAATACATATAAGGGTGGCAGCTCTGAGGACTTCGGGAGAATGGTATAACCGCCCCGATTGTTAACATACCACTGCAAGACCGCAATAGTACGCTGGAGCTGACCCCTAGGGATGCGGGCTCGATCAGCGCCTGCCATGATGATACCAGTTCCCACACTGACAGGGGCCCGTGCCGAGGGAATCGACACAAAGCACAAGGGACTGTCGCGCAAAGAGAAGAAGGAGCCAACCTTCGCATGATCTTCGAAATGCTAGAAGCACAGCAAGCGGCCATCGCCCAACTGCAAAACCATCAACAAATCTCGAGCGCGGTGACATCGGGGACGATCTCTCGAGTACAGTGATTTTCGGAAAGGTCTGATGGCAGTGGGTCAACAACTAACCCCTGTATCATAAAAATGCTCGAGGGCCTCGTAAAAAGGATAAAATCAAGGCATCTGGAAAGAGAGTCGAAGACATACATGGTAAGATATCAACCGTAAGGAGAAATCGTGAGAAGCAGCGCGCCCCGGATCAAAAGAAAGGTGGACCTAGGTCGAACCCCCTAAGATCAGTGGTCAAATCGAGAACCAAAAGATACCCAGAACTGACAAAAATGCCCTCACCATCCGAATACAACTTCGGTGTTTTCACTGCAGGTGTTATAGCGGCTATGGGCAGAATCAATGACACTAGATGGACAAGGCCCATATTATCAAATCCTTCGCGAAGGAACCCTAATCAGATGTGCGAGTTCCACGGCGCGCACGACCATAGGATTGAAGATTGCAGGCAACTACGGGAGGAAGTGGCCCGACTTGTTGGCAAGGGATACCTCTGAGAATTTGTTGACTGTCGAGTCATAGTACACACTCAAGAAAGAAAAGTGGCTTGAAGAGGCAGAGCGGGTCGGTCGCGCAGCCAGCAGTGGGATCAACATTTCGCTGAAAACCCGTGTCCAAGCGAATATCAACGACAGCGGCAAGATCTGTTCGGGACCAAAAGACATGGCCATGTGAGAAAAACTCAGCCAGATTCATGACAAACATTTGTCTGGAAGAAAGGTACGCAATTCCTTACTTACTGGACGCCAGGGGATAAAACGCCTACGTCGCAGGTATGCCCCGAAACCCAAACTCCTTCTTTTCCATACAACCGCTATCCATACGGATGTATCCACACTTTAGCGATATAAATACTTCAATTTCTATTGCCTAGGCCCGAGTTATTGGGCCTCCTGGCCACTTCACCCACCAAACTTGAAGGGCATTATCGAGCCGTCAGCTTGAATGAACTGTTAAAATCCCGAATTCGGGCAGACCTTGCTACCAGCCCGCGCTTGCCCCGATCGGAGGAGGAACCGCTAGTGAAGATAAGTACATTCCTAGGGATACAAACTCTGTTCCCCCGAGGGGCCCCGAACGATTGAGGGATAAGGCTCGGCATAGTCCCGAACCCGTCTACGAGTGGCGTAATCGGCCAACTTACAAAGGACATAAGATCAACTAACAACCAAACCGAGTGCAAGGTTATGACTGCAGGTTCGGAGGAGGCCTAAGAGTGGGAGACGAAGTTTCCTGTGAGAAGAATGTTTCCCCCCGAGCGATAAGTCAGGCAAGGGAGAGCTTCGAAAGAGCAGAGCCTAGAGGTGACCGAACATGGTTCTAGTCGTGCGACCACACCGCGGGGAGAAACTCCCGGCATAGAAAGTAGGGCAGACTCTACTTAAACCACTCCAAAAGACCGATAAGGAACCTTCGGAGGTCATCTTGGCACCCCTCGGGTAGATAACCAAAGCGGAGCCTCCGCTGCGAAATAGAAGGCGGATGTCGTCAGGCCCCTACCGATGATGCCAGGTAAAGTTAAACTTACTCTATTTTATGACTAACTATTCCTCAACATAGGAAGGAACACAAACTCGGCAGCTCAGCGCGGGATCATATCCTGCTTCGATACCGTCAGGGATCGATCCACACGACAAATCAGGCGAGCAATAGGAAGCAGCCGATCGGAAGCAGGATCGCCCAGAGAACATAAACTTGGAAGGTCTTGCCCACGCCTCATGGATCCCGTACAAATAATCCAATCGAATCTGAGAGCCGAGCCGACATCCGAAATTTGAAAAGAGAGTAGAAAGCGCAGTCGGAAAGCTGTAACGACCCGGTCGGTCATTTTGAGAGTTAGCGCCCGATCCCCTAATAAATAGTTTTCCCAAGTCTGTTTCTGCTTTTGGGACTTGTCAAAACATTTAGTTGTAAATTTTGGAGAGTTTTTGGACACTTAGTCCTTATATGTGAGTTTAAGCTTTAGAAATTTGGCCGTAGTTGGAACTGTGTGAAGACGGATCTGGAATGGAATTCCGTCAACTCTGTTAGCTCCGTTGGGTGATTTCGGGGTTAAGAGCGTATTCGGAATGTGTTTTCGAGGTTTGTAGTAGATTTAGGCTTGAATTGGCGAAACTTAGAATTTCGGCAATTTCGGCCGATAGGTGAAATTTTGATATCGGGATCGGAATGGAATTCCGAGAGTGGATGTAGGTCCGTAGTGTCATTTATGACCTTTGTGTAAAATTTGAAGTCATTCGGACTAGTTTTGATGTGTTTCGGCATCAGTAGTGGATTTTGGAAATTTCATAAGTTCTTAGGCTTGAATTCATGCATAATTGGGGATTTTGATGTTATGTGATGTGTTTTGAAGGCTCGAATAAGTTTGGAAAAGATATTAGGACTGGTTGGTAAGCTTGGTTGAGGTCCCGGGGGCCTCGGAGATGTTTCGGATGCTCAACGAGTGATTTTGAACTTAGAAAAACAAGCTGAAGCATTGCTGGTTCAGGTGTCTGGCACCTGCGGATGGGGAGCCGGAGGTGCGGACACGCAGGTGCGGAGTGAGTCTCGTAGGAGCGGAATTGGTCAAGGGATGCCAGGATCGCAGGTGCGGAGCCGCAGATGTGGCCCAACAACCGCAGGTGCGGCCCCAACTGAGTTAGTGAGTTTTCGCACCTGCGATGGATTTTCCGCAGGTGCGGGACCGGGAGATTTCCCCGTGTACTGCATATTTAAATTGGGACTACGGACGTATTCCGGGAGCTTTCCCCCTGTACTGCATCTTTACATTTGGAAATACGGGACGTATCCCGGGAGATTCCACCCGTGTGGTACTTTGTGTTGAGCCAATGGCTCCCTGTTGCTGTTTTACTTTCAGATTATTTGTTTCTACTGCTTACCTTGGCTTTTATATATTTTGGTACTATTTTTTTAAACTTTTTTACTTATAAAAATCCAATAGAGCCTTAACCTGACCTCGTCACTACTTGACTGGAGTTAGGCTTGGCACTTACTGGGTACCAATTGTGGTGTACTTATGCCCTTTCCTGCACATGTTTTCGTGTGCAGATCCAGGTACCAGCACTCAGTTTTTTGTCTAAGGGTCCGAGTAGCTGCTTGAGGAGACCGAAAGGTAATTCTGCCGCGTCCGCAGAGTCCTTCGAGTCACCTTCCACTCCAGACTTAGATAGATTTTTCATGTATTTCCCTTACGTTGTATAGATCTACTTTGAGATAGATCTTGTGACTAAAGTGATATTACGGGTTTTGGGAGTTATAATTATACATGCCGAGCGGCTATGTTATGTCTACTTATGTTCCTTTCTGTCTTTATTTTTATTATATTTATTTTTCGCAAATTTGGGCTTACCTAGTCGTAGAGACTAGGTGTCGTCACGATACCTTTTGGAGGGTAAATCGGGTTGTGACAAGTTGGTATCAGAGCATCTAGGTTCATAGGAGTCACAAGTCACAAGCCGGTTTATTAGAGTCTCGCAATCGGTGCGGAGACGTCCCTATCTTTCTTCGAGAGGCTATGTAACTGTTAAGAACAATCATATTCTTTGGAATTCCTTGTCGTGCTAGTTACTGTCATCAAAATTTTAAAACTCTATTCTACTCTTGCTCACAGATGGTGAGGACCCGTACCGGATGATCAGGCACCCGAGCCCCAGCCAGAGCCGCCAGGGGCAGGGGCAGGGGTAGAGGACGAGCACGCGGTGCAGCCTGAGCACCAGCGAGAGCAGAGACGGAGGAGCCCCCAGCAACTAAAATTGGAGGGGCACAGGAGGTCCCTACTATTACTCCAGCCCTCCAGGAGACTCTGGTTCAGTTCATGAGTGCTTTCAGTACTCTAACTCAGGCGGGACTACTCCCGATAGCTCCAGCTACATCCCAGGACAGGGGAGGGTCACAAACTCCCGCAACCCGTACTCCTGAGCAGAGGGTCCATGTTGGGCAGGTTCTAGAGTATATTCCTATTCCCCCAGCGGCTCCTGCTCAGCATGATACTAGGGTAGCTGTTTCAGAGGCAGAGCAGCTCAAACTTGAGAGGTACAAGAAGTACCACCCACGTGATTTCAACGGACTAGCTTCAGTTGATGCTCTGGGTTTTCTTGAGGAGTGTCATCGCATTCTCCGCACTATGGGTATTGTGAAGACGAGTGTGGTTTTTTTCACCGCTTTCCAGCTGAGGGGAGTGGCTTATCAGTGGTGGCGTGTCTATGAGTTGACTAGTCCGGAGGAGGCAACTTCACTTACTTCGGATCAGTTCTCTGAGATGTTTTGGCTTGAGTTTGTCCCTCAAAGCCTCAGGGATGCTTGGCGTGCGTATTTTGAGCAGTTACGCCAGGGTACCATGACTGTGTCAGAGTATGCAGTCTATTTCAGTGACTTGGCTCGTCATGCACCAGCTTTGGTTGCCACGATCAGAGAGAGGGTTAAACGCTTCATTGAGGAACTCCACCCCAGTATTTAGACCAGTATGGCCAGAGAGTTGGAGATAGATATCACTTACCAGCAGGCCGTGAGTATCGCCCGGAGGATTGAGAGTATGTTAGTCCGGGACAGGGAGGAGAGAGAGGCCAAGAGGTCTCGAGAGACTAGTCATTTTTCGGGAGTTCGTGCACCAGCAGCACGCTATGGTAGGGGTTTTGTGAGTCGCCCTGTTCATTCAGCTCTTCCAGCAGCCAATGGTATTCCAGCTCCTCCTAGACCGCAGGAGCCTTATTATGCACCACCAATATCTTATGTGCCTCCTGCTCGAGGGGCTATCACCGGCCAGTCCAGAAGGCTAGTTCAGAGTCAGCACCAGCCGCCACGTCCATCGAGGGGTTGTTTTGGGTGTGGTGACCCTCTCCACGTGATCAGAGATTGCCCCAGAGCTAGGAGGGGTGCATCATCTTAGACTTATTAGACCCCACGTGCTCCACCGGGTCCTCCGGCTATTCTCCCAGCCCCAGCTGCTACCCAGTCTTCTCAGACAGATCGAAGTGGAGGTCAGGGAGGTCGAGGTCGCCCTAGAGAGGGAGGCCACACCAGGTACTATGCTCTTCCATCCCGTTCAGAGGCCGTAGCCTCTGATTCAGTCATCACAGGTATTGTCCCTGTTTGTCATAGGGATGTATCAATATTATTTGACCCAAGCTCTACGTATTCATATGTGTTTTCTTATTTTGCTTCGCATCTGGGGATATCTCGGGATTCTTTGAGTTTCCCGATTTATGTTTCTACTCCCGTGGGAGATTCTCTTGTTCTGGACCGCATATATCGGTCGTGTTGGATTGTTATCAGTGGTTTTGAGACCAAGGCTGATTTATTATTACTCAGTATGGTAGACTTCGATGTTATCTTGGGCATGGAATGGTTGTCACCCCATTATGCTATTCTTGATTGTCACGCCAAAACCATGACGTTGGCTATGCCAGGTTTACCGAGGTTAGAGTGGAGAGGTACCTTAGAGTATACTCCCCGCAGAGTCATTTCTTTCCTTATGGCTCAGCGGATGGTTGAGAAGGGATGTGATGCGTACTTAGCCTATGTGAGAGATGTTAGTGTTGATACCCCTACAGTTGAGTCAGTTCCAGTTGTGCTAGACTATCCTGATGTTTTTCCAGTTGATCTTCCGGGTACGGCGCCTGACAGAGATATTGATTTCGGCATTGATTTTTTGCCGGGCACTCAGCCCATTTCTATTCCTCCCTATCGCATGGCTCCTTTTGAGTTGAAGGGGTTGAAGGAGTAGTTGCAGGAGTTTCCTGATATGGGTTTCATCAGGACCAGTGTATCACCTTGGGGTGCTCCGGTATTATTTGTGAAGAAAAAGGATGGCTCTATGCATATGTGTATTGATTATCGGCAGCTGAACAAGGTTACAGTGAAGAACATGTACCCTTTTCCTCGCATTGATGATTTGTTTCACCAGTTACAGGGTACCAGGGTATTTTGCAAGATTGACTTGCGTTCTGGCTATCATCAGTTGCGGGAACCGGATATCCCGAAGACTGCCTTTAGGACCAGATATGGCCACTATGAGTTCCTTGTTATGTCATTGGGCTGACCAACGACCCATCATCCTTTATGCACCTGATGCACAGTGTTTTTCGACCTTATCTTGATTATTTCATCATTGTGTTCATTGATGACATCTTGGTATATTCTCGGTCCCCGGAGGATCATGAGCAGCATTTGATGACCGTGCTTCATACTTTGAGGGAGAAGAAGTTGTATGCAAAATTTTCTAGGTGTGAATTCTGGCTTGATTTTGTGGCATTCTTAGGCCATATGATGTCTTGTGAGGGGATCAAGGTAGATCCGAAGAAGGTGGAGGCAGTGCAGAGTTGGCCTAGACCGTCTTCAGCTACTGAGATCCGCAGTTTCCTTGGTTTGGCTGGGTACTATCACCGTTTTATGGAGGGATTTTCATCCATTGCAGCACCCATGACCAGATTGACCCAAAAGGCTGCTCCGTTCAGGTGGATTGAGGAGTGTGAGGAGAGCTTTCAGAAGCTCAAGACATCCCTGACTACATCTCCAGTGTTGGTATTGCCTACGGGTTCGGGGTCCTATACAGTCTATTGTGATCCTTCGAGGATTGGCCTTGGGGAGGTGTTGATGCAGGACACTAGGGTGATTGCCTACGCGTCCGGACAGTTGAAGGTTCATGAGAAGAACTATCCAGTTCATGATCTCGAGTTGGCAGCGATTATTCACGCCCTGAAGATATGGCATCATTATTAATACGGTGCTCCCTGTGAGATTTTCACTGATCACCGGAGTTTGCAGTACTTATTCAAGCAGAAGGACCTCAATTTGCGCCAGCGGAGATGGTTGGAGTTACTAAAGGACTATGACATCACTATATTATACCACCCAGGGAAGGCCAATGTGGTGGCCGACGCATTGAGGCGCCGGGCGGAGAGTTTGGCATATCTTCTGGTAGTTGAGAGGCCATTAGCCTTGGATGTTCTGTCCTTAGCCAGTCAGTTCATGAGATTGAATCTTTCAGAGCCTTGCCGGGTTTTATCTTGTGTGGTTGCCTGGTGTTCCCTTTATGACCACATTCTAGAGCACCAGTATGATTATCCCAACCTTTTGGTTCTTCAGGACAGGGTTCGACGAGGTGATGCCAGGGATGTGACTATAGGTGATGATGGCGTGATGAGGATGTAGGGCCGTATCTGTGTGCCCAATGTAGATGGGCTTCATGAGTTGATTCTTGAGGAGGCCCATAGCTCGCGGTATTCCATTCATCCGGGTACCGCGAAGATGTACCAGGAACTGAGACAACACTATTGGTGGAGAAGGATGAAAAAGGATATAGTGGAGTTTATGGCCAAGTGTCTCAACTGTCAGCAAGTCAAATACAAGCATCAGAGACCAGGAGGGTTACTTCAGCAGATTGAGCTTCCTGAGTGGAAGTGGGAGCGGATCACCATGGACTTTGTGGCTAGACTCCCTTGGACTTTGAGAAAGTTCGATGCTATTTGGGTGATCGTGGATCGGCTAACCAAATCAACCCATTTCATTCCAGTGTTGACTACATATTCCTCCAAGAGGTTGGCTGAGATTTATATCAGGGAGATTGTTTGCCTCCATGGTATTCCAGTATCTATCATTTCAGACAGAGGTACACAGTTCACTTCACGGTTCTGGAGAGCCGTTCAACAGGAGTTAGGCACCAGGGTAGAGTTAAGTACAACCTTTCACCCTCAGACGGACGGGCAATTCGATGCACGATTTAGATTCTTGAGGATATGATTCGTGCCTGTGTGATGGATTTTAGAGGGTCATGGGACCGATACTTGCCACGTGCAGAGTTTTCTTATAATAATAGTTACCAGTCCAGCATTCAGATGGCACCATATGAGGCTTTGTATGGTGGACGGTGCAGGTCTCTAGTGGGATGGTTTGACCCGGGCAAGGCCCGATTGTTGGGTACAGATTTGGTCCAGGATGCCCTGGACAAGGTGAAGGTGATTCAGGAGAGGCTTCACACAGTTCAGTCCAGGCAGAAGAGTTATGTTGACCGGAAGGTTCGTGATTTGGTATGTATGGCTGGTGATCGGGTTTTGCTTCGGGTATCGCCTATGAAGGGCGTCATAAGGTTCGAGAAGAAGGATATGCTGAGTCCGAGATTTATTGGCCCTTTTGAGGTGTTGCGGTGTGTTGGGGAGGTTGATTATGAGCTTGACTTGCCTCCCAGCCTAGCAGGAGTTCATCCGGTATTCCACGTATCTATGCTCCGGAAGTATCACGGTGACCTGACTCATGTTTTGGATTTCAGTTCAGTCCAATTGGACAAGGATTTATCATATGTGGAGGAGCCAGTAACTATATTGGATAGACACTTCAGAAAGCTCAGGTCAAAGGATATTGCATCAGTAAAGGTTCAGTGGAGGGGTCAGCCGGTCGAGGAGGCGACTTGGGATACCGAGTAGGATATGCGCAGTCAGTACCCGCATCTTTTCACAGCTTCAAGTATGTTTCTATACTCGTTCGAGGATGAATGATTTTCTTAAGAGGAGGAGAATGTAACGACCCGGTCATTTGTTTTGAGAGTTAGCGCCCCGATCCCCTAATAACTTCTTTTCCCATGTCTGTTTCTTCTTTTCGGACTTGTCGGAACGTTTAGTTGTAAATTTTGGAGAGTTTTTGGAAACTTAGTCCTTATATGTGAGTTTAAGCTTTATAAATCGAGCCGTAGTTGGAACTGTGTGAAGACGGATCCGTAATGGAATTTCGTCGACTCCGTTGGGTGATTTTGGGGCTAGGAGCGTGTTCGGAATGTGTTTTCGAGGTCTGTAGTAGATTTAGGCTTGAATTGGCGAAAGTTAGAATTTCAGCGATTTCAGCCGATAGGTGAAATTTTGATATCGAGATCGGAATGGAATTCCGAGAGTGGCTGTAGGTCAGTAGTGTCATTTATGACCTGTGTGTAAAATTTGAAGTCATTCGGACTAGTTTTGACGTGTTTCGGCATCGGTTGTGGATTTTGGAAATTTCATAAGTTCTTAGGCTTGAATGCATGCATAATTAGGGATTTTGATGTTATGTGATGTGTTTTGAAGGCTCGACTAAGTTTGGAAAAGGTATTAGGACTGGTTGGTAAGCTTGGTTGAGGTCCCGGGGGCCTCGGGGATGTTTCAGATGCTCAACGAGTGATTTTGAACTTAGAAAAACCAGTTGAAGCATTGCTGGTTGTGGTGTCTCGCACCTGCGGATGGGGAGCCGCAGGTGCGGACACGCAGGTGCGGAGTGAGGCTCCCAGGCGCGGAATTGGTCAAGGGCTTCCAGGCTCGCAGGTGCGGACAAGATACCGCAGGTACGGAGCCACAAATGCGGCCCAGCAATCGCAGGTGCGTCCCCGACTGAGTTAGTGAGTTTTCGCACCTGCGATGGATTTTCCGTAGGTTCGGGACCGCAGGTGGGTTCCAAGAGTCGCAGGTGCGGAATTCCTGGGCTGTTTATACAAAATCAGAGAGTTTGAAATTCATATCTTCTAAAACGATTAGAGCTCGGGATTTGGAAATTTTCAGTGGGTTTTGAAGAGAAGATTCATAGGTAACGATTTCTAATCTTAATTCACTTGTATATCATTAATCCATAGCACTTTCTTCAATCTAATCAATGAATTTGGGTGAAAAATCATGAAAATGGGATGAAAGTTCCCCAAGTAGAAATCCGAGAACTTAAGGAGATTTTCATGTCGGATTTTGATGATTCTAGAGTGAGTTTGTGAGTGAATGGGTGTTCGGAATTATGATTCTTACCCGATTTTGAGACGTGGGCCCGGAGGACTTTTTGGGCAATTTTCCCAATTTCGCGTATTAGCTTCGAACCAATTAGCTATACTGATTCCTTAAAGTGATATTTACATTATGAAATTGAATTGAATAGATTTGGGCCATTTGGAGCCGGATACTCGTGGCAAGAGTGTGGTTTTGAGTTGAGTAGCGCAGTCGAGGTAAGTGGCTTGCCGAACTCTGTGTTGGGGACTTCCCTTAGGTTGTTTTGATACTATTTGTTGTATTGGCGCCGTGTACGTGAGGTGACGAGTACTTACACGGGCCATTATTGCTAAATTCCATGTTTTCCTATCCATGACATAAATCATTTTACTCCTATTCCAGTGTTTAATGTGCTACTTGTGTAGTTTAGATTAGGAAGAAGCATGCCTGCATGTTTTACCTTAATTCCCTATTTGATACAATGTGCACCGTGTTAGTTAGTCTTTATCTTGTTCTTGTCTGTGATTCTTTTCCTGAGCTATTTAAATACATTGTATCCTGCATTCATTCACATTGCATATTTAAATTGGGACTACAGACGTATTACGGGAGCTTTCCCACTGTACTCCATATTTAAATTGGGACTACAAACATATTCCGGGAGCTTTTCCCCTGTAGTGCTTATTTAAATTGGGACTACGGACGTATTCCAGGAGTTTTCCCCCTGTATTGCATATTTAAATTGGGACTACGGACGTATTCCGGGAGCTTTCCCCCTGTACTGAATCTTTATATTTGAACTACGAGACGTATCCCGGGAGGTTCCATCGTGTGATACTTTGTGTTGAGCAAAGGGCTCCCTGTTGCTATTTTACTTACAGATTATTTGTTTCTACTGCTTACCTTATCTTTTATACCTTTCGGTACTATTTTTTTAAACTGTTTTACTTATAAAAATCCAGTAGAGCCTTAACCTGACCTCGTCACTATTTGACTGGGGTTAGGCTTGGCACTTAGTGGGTACCAATTGTGGTGTACTTATGCCCTTTCCTGCACATGTTTTCGTGTGCAGATCCAGGTACCAACACTCAGTTTCATGGCTAGAGGTCCGAGTAGCTACTTGAGGAGACCGAAAGGTAATTCTGCCGCGTCCGCAGAGTCCTTCGAGTCACCTTCCACTCCAGACTTAGATAGATTTTTCATGTATTTCCCTTACGTTGTATAGAGCTAGTTTGAGATAGAGCTTGTGACTAAAGTGATATTCCGGGTTCTGGGAGTTATAATTGTACATGCCGAGCGGCTATGTTATGTCTACTTATGTTCCTTTCTGTCTTTATTTTTATTATATTTATTTTCCACAAATTTGGGCTTACCTAGTCGTAGAGACTAGGTGCCGTCACGATACCTTTCAGAGGGTAAATCGGGTTGTGACAAAAGCGCAAAGGGAAGACGAAGAGGAACACCGCTCCAGAGTCCTGCGGGCGTATCACAGCATTCCAAAGTCCGAGCATAGGAGAAAATGCCGTCCCCTTCAGCGGTCGAGACCTAGCTCACAACACTAGCGGATGAGGTAAAAACAAGACGTCAGAATCCGTCCTGCCATGGGAAATCCAAGAAAACAGAGCCACAAACAAAGCCCTTGAGTTAATAAATAAATGACAAGGGTCCCCACCGGTACTTCATAGCCGGGGACTCGACTCAAGAGAGGCCGCCCCAAAATATTCTTGGCCCTAAATAATGCAGGGCTGAACCAAGCCCAAGCTGGGAAGGTCCATATCAAGCCCTCAGAAAAATCGATGAGAAACCGTACAGGATTGACGCCTCGGCGGACGAACAACCTCCAAGTGAATTAAACGCACCCCTGCCCAGACACTGTCTCCAATAAGGTAAAACCACATGCCCGTTCCCATTCGTGTATTTTGAACTAACTTCCACATATGCCTGGCGAAGGACATCGGGACGCCCATTAGTTCCGGGAGACCCTGAGATACACTGGCGTACGTTGCACTCTTTTCCTTCAATCCGGTTTTTTCCCTTAATAGGGTTTTACCGGCAAGGTTTTTAACGAGGCAACACCTATATGCTACCCAAGGAAAACTCGGTCAAGTATTCAAGGTCTCCCTCCAACACGCCTAAAATACTGAAGGGCAGTGTCCCGGGAGGTCACCCCTCGAGCGAAGCAACACAAGCCAAAAAGAATTTCAATAGGAAAATAGTGTATCGGTCCAAACGGTCAAATGAACCGTGTACGTATAGAAGGGTCGGACCGTCGGCAGCGAAAACATGTATACTTGTATCAAAACCTTCAAAAGAGTACTTTAAAACACTTTTCAAATTTCAAGAAACGACCATCATTGACGCTCAAATTATCAAAACCCGAGGCCGTAAGATCCCAAGCAGGTAACCTCGGATATGTTCAAAATTATAAGTCCTTAGGGCATGACCGAGGCCACAAGTGGACATATCTAAACAACAAGGCACAGTCCCGACTTCAAAGCCAAGGCTATAGATTCGAACTTGTAAGACCCCTAAAAAGACATACCCTAGAATATAGATGCCGAGGATATGATACTCGGGACTAAAGGCTCTGGCCAAACACAAACGACTTCGATCGATAGGCTACGGCTAAACTAACGTGACTCGGGGACGCCCGACTGTCGCTATAAGATCAGATCCTCCGAAATTATTTCGAAAAGAACCGATTAAAATCATGCTACCTTTAGTATAAGCGAGAGCTTCGAACATTTTCATGTCGGCTCGAAGAAAAGAGCTTCGAACATTTTTATGTCGGCTCAAAGAAAAGAGCTTCGAACATTTTCATGTCGGCTCGAAGAAAAGAGCTTCGAACATCTTCATGTCGGCTCGAGGAAAAGAGCTTCAAACATTTTCATGTCGTCTCAAAGAAAATAGCTTCGATCATTCTTATGTCAGCTCCAAACAGTAGGCTCAGGATAATCCGGCCACAAGCAAGACCTTCCAAGGCGCCTATCTATCGCCGAATAACAATTCATAATCCAGGTCCTTTGGGGCCGTCGAAGAGTTGGGAGAGCATGATAGCTCCTAAAGTAAAATCGTCAAGCGACAGAAGGCATAGCCGTACTGAAAAAGAGTAAAAGGCCTCCGAGCTAATTCAAAACCTAAGCGGTCGATGAGCTCGAGCCGTGACCTGGCTCGGGGACTTAGCCCAAATGGTTAACTAAAGTTGCATAAGAGCCTTAAGGCCAGCGCAAAAGGCCTCCGGGCTAGTTCAAAATGGTAAAGGACCGACAAGCCCGAACCGAGGCCAGGCTCGAAGGCTGAGCCCGAAGAAAGGCCATTTGTAAATGCGTAAAGGCCGTAGCGCCAGCTTAAAAAGGCCTCAGGGTTAACTCGAAACCACAAGGCTGATAAAGTTTAAAAGACCTGGAGAAGGACACCGCCCGAATCTCGACTCGAGAAATGGAAACCGGTCTCTTCGACCACGACGACCCTTTAAGCGTCACAACCAGATGAAATAAGCGAAGGCAAAAACGACAGGATAGTAGGAGATGAAAGACTACTCGCATAAATGTAAGGATTGAAAAATCATTTTTACAAGGCTCATGTCTTGAGCCCGTACAGAAAAGAAATAAACATAATCTTAATCTACCGCCCAAGCTGTGTCTTCAATGGCCCCCCGGGAGGTCGTTCCCTCGGGAATTCCAGCACCAGGTTTGAGGACTCCGACAATCCCTTCCTCGGGGACTTCGCCTCCATCACCACCATCCTCCGAGTCGTCGCTTGATTCACCCTCAGAAACAATCAAGGCAGCAGCCTCCTCTTCTAAGATCTTCACTCTCTCGATCTCAGTAATCAGATCGACGCCCCTGGTATGAATATACTCGAGAGCCCGCCTCCGAGACTCTAACCGGGCATGTTCCATCGCTCGGGTCAGTTGCAAGTCCGCCCTTTCGGACACCCTCTTAGCATGATCATTCGCTGCATCAGCGTCCTCCTTGTACGAGGAAATAAGCGCTTTGGCTTCAGCTTTCGCTGCGGATAATGCAGTGGTCAATTCAGCAAGGCGGTCCTTGTATCTATCACACTCCGCCGTCACGTCATGAGGATGATGCTCGACCAAGGTCACCTTCCCCTGGAGAGTGCTTTTTTCGGCGGTCATCTCACTCACATGTCGTTTCATCTCAAGGATCTCGGTGCCCTGGGTTTGGATTTCCTCCTTCATCAAGGCACTTTCCTTTTCAAACTGCAAAAGACGATCCAATCCAGATCATGACACTGCAGTAAGGTAAACATATGAGATAAAATAAAAAAGAAGTTACGATACCTGCTCGACCAGACATGCTCTCTCCTTGGATGTCACCTCCAAACGAACCCGAAGACCGTGAAGCTCCTCTTCTCTTTCGCTAGAACGACCTCTGAGCTCTTTGACCTCCGAGGTAAGTTTCCTACACTCACCCTAATAGAAAGCCAAGTCGTCCTGGAACTTGTGAAAGATTTGGTCATAAAACACTTTGGCGTGAAAGCACAGGCGAAATAAAATAAGGACAATGAGGATCAAAAAACATTTGGCTAAACTTGCAAAAAGGTTACCTGCGCACATATCCTATCTAGCTCACTAAACACGGATGGAGCTTTGGGTTCGGGGCCCTCCTTGGTCTTAGCG
Source organism: Nicotiana undulata (assembly GCA_005239495.1). Lineage (NCBI taxonomy): Eukaryota > Viridiplantae > Streptophyta > Magnoliopsida > Solanales > Solanaceae > Nicotiana > Nicotiana undulata. Next base: position 26,320 of record ML298827.1, read on the forward strand.
CACGGTCCTTCAGACACGACTTGATCCTCGATGGAATTTCCCTTCTCAGGCTTTTCGGGCAGCTTGCTATCGGTCCAAGGGAAAGGCCGAATCTGGGGAGGAGTCGCTCACATCAATGACCTGGGGCGGTATGATCAGGGCTTCCCCCCAAGGATCCTCAGGATCAGACGGCTCCACAGCCAAGTGCACATCTGCTTGGGGAAAGTCCTTCCCGAGTTCGACTCGGGAACGTTGTTCGGCTTATCCCCAACAAGCTATTCGCTTTCAGATCGGTCAACCGCCACGTCAAAATCCAACCCGGTCATTTCCAGTTCAACAGCCGTCGGCTCAGCAAAATGCGGGGTGGCTAGGTTTTCTCTTCCCTCGAGCTCCACCTCAAGATCAGCTCCTTCTCCGCCACTAGTCCGGGGACCCTCACAGACCTCAGAATCCGAGGCCACCAAGTCAATTATGGATATCTTCACTCTGGCTTTCTTCGATTTCGAAGATTCAAACGACGATCCCTTTATTCTCTTATTCGCTTTAACACATTTTGGGGTATCTGCCTCCTGTTGATACCTAATTTTTCCTCAAATTATTTTTTTAACTTGCATATCAGCTTTCAAAATCACTCTTTTCAATAATGAGTATTTTTCCCCATTTCTCATATTTTTAAGTTATTTTTCTGCTTCTTTTAAATATTTCATAATTAAATAATCCATAAATTATGCTATAAATAATTTCAAAAATATTTCCTATCTCAGTATGTTATTTATAATCATTTTTTATCTATTAAAATCCAATTATTTCACAAATTAGCCGATTGGGTCTTCTTTAATTTCAATTACAACAATTTTGCAATTATGGTCCAATTGGACATTTTGTATTATTTTAATTTGAAACTTACGCATTTCTTACACTCAATATCAGTTAATTACTGTAATTTTACCTATTTAAACTTAATTTCATCCTTTCATAATTATTAGATATTTTAACTAATTAATTATCTATTTTCTATTAGGTATTTAATAGCTAGCCACATTTATTTAAATTTTAGCCAAATTCTAGCCTAATATTTAAACCCAAATTACCCAACCCACCAGATTTCAAAATAACCCATCCCAATCCCTATAATCTACCCGGCCCAACCCCCACTCAATCTGAGCCATTGATCACATGAGATCAACGGCCCAGATATTACCTTACCATAATTAACCCTCGAACGACCCCCCCTGACCCCTCAGTCTTCAAGACTGGTCTCTCTCTCTACCCGTCTCTTTCTCTCCTTCTTCTCTCTAGAACCTTCTGGTTCTTCTCTCTCCGATGGCTCTTGGCCTGTTTCCGGCCACCTCCAGCCTCTCCCCTTTCGACCACCAATCGCCTTGACGCCTCTTTCTCCGGTCTACTTTGTCTCTGAGACCTCCGTTTGTCTTTACCAGGACCAAACATCTACTGGGGCTCCTGCTTTGGTGATTTTTCGGCTTTCTCCGGTGGGGTTTTGACACAGACACAGACACACACACAAACTATTCTGCATTCTCTCTTGTGCTCTTTTTCTCTATTTGCTCTACTGCTGCTCTCTCATTCTGCACAATGTCGTTGCTGCTCCATCTCTTTGCATTTTGCTATTCCTTACTATTCGACTGGTATGCCTCTAAGTTAGTTTTATAGTATCTCTATACAATATGCTCCAGTTCATGTTCATTCACTTACTATTCCTTTTGTGTTTTATCCTGTGGTTCTATTTCCTACCCTGTAATTAGCTTAACCCCATCATGTCTTTCCCTTTGTTAAGTCTGAATATGTATCCTGCTTCCATGTGTTTCCATGTAATTGTGACTGTATACTACTATCCATCTCTTGTCTCTTAGGCTGATATGCCTCATGTTCATTCTGTGACTCTGGCATGCTCATTTGTTTATAGGTTAATGTTTTTCTTACCTTGACTTGACTATTGTTATAGGCCTTCATGCATGTTTAACTCCGTAGGTTATGAACCTACCTCTATTAACACTTGAATGCTATACCATCTTGTCTCTTCCATTCTATGATGTTTTGTGACAATTATGTGACAACTATATGACTACTAGGTGATAACTATGAAAACCTGTTACTTGGATCTAATGCTGATAACAAAGTCATTTGTCCCCAACCCCTTGCCCCTGTTGTGTGTGCTCTTTAATGAGTTCCCTATACTGGTTGTGATTGTACTGCTTCTCTCTTTGATAAACTGTTTATTACTTTTTCTAAAGTTATATTCAAAGTACTGTTATTTCAAACTACTCTTTTCAAACTCAAAAACCAATTCTCTTTTAAACTCCTCCTGGCACTTCACACTACTCTTAGAACTTTAGGTCCTACCCCCTTCGTGTGAGCACTGCCTTGAGTACCTCTGAGTACTCATTGAACTTTGACACACAAGGCTGGTAATTCCACACTGCACTTTGTTAAAATCTTGGCAATTTGCTTGGGTGCTGGTATTGGCTAGGGACCCATTGGGGCCCTAGGGAGCTTTGCCGCACCCAGGCCATGGAAGGCTGTGAAATTCGAAAGGAGTGAGGTTGGAAAATTGGGCCTGATTGAAGGCTCCCTATAGAAGTAACTTCTTATTTTCTTTTGTTAATGTAATTCATTATTATTGGTTTGTTAACTTGTAAACAGATATTGGGGTGTGGATAGTAAATGAGGGAGGGAATATGCATGTTAGTATAGTAATGGGTGGAAACCATGACCATAGGATCTATTTCCTTACGTGTGCAATAGACATCCTGGTTAGAACATGCATCTCATGCACTAGAAATCCTGTTCAGGTTCTTCACTCCAGCATGCCTATTCATTTCATAAACATTGATCCTCGTTAAAACTGCAACAAGTAATAAAATTAACATTTTGCTGCAGCATCTTCATAAGCATTGCATGTAGAAAACATGGCTATAGGATTTCACTTGCTCATGTGTGCATTAAACATCCTGTTATTGAGGATTTCATATTTTTGTTTCAAGTTCTATTTGTTGAACACCTAATCAGCATGTTTAATATAATAAGTCTCACTCAAAATTGGTTTAAATCGTTTTCTCGCATTTCTTTAAAAATCAGAATTAAATCAGCATGCTCACCTCTAAACGAATAGGCAATATATACGACGTTTAGTGAAGCCTTAAGTCTGATACCTATTTAAACCAAAACCAATTGTGTTTCACTTGGCAGGTCCCAGGACCAACCAGTCTCTCTTTAAAATGCTTAAACTTTGCTGCTTTTCACTCTTGTTTTCTATCTCTTCTGAAGACTCACTCTACTTTTCCCTAAAACTCCTACTCTGTCTTTCAAAATCATAGAATCTTGAAGTCATGCATTTACTTCCCCTTTACAGAAGTTTTATCTGATTCCTGTTCTATTTTGGTTTCAAAGTTAATGGGTTTCAGGTCCAACTCACTCTGCTCAAAATCATTCTCTTTTTATCCTTGCCATATATATTTTAAACTACTGTTTTCTGTAATAATTTATTCACTCTCCTTTTACTGTACTCCTATAAGTTACTGGTTGTTACCCCATTTTGGACTATTGGATTTCAAAGTAAGTCATCCCTGTTCGAAATGGCTCTGTTTATTTAAAATCTTTCTTTGCTTCTGATTACTGATTTTCTAAAGGTTATCTTCTCTTTTATTGAAAATTTTAAACTGTTGCGCACTCTTAATTCTTACTGTTGTCTCTAAACTACTGTATTTCTAAAAAATCAATCACCCTTTTGAATCACTAGGTCTTAACTGAACCTTTTGCTTTCACTACTAAGTTTTTTTATCAAAACATATCCTTTTACTAAAGACTGCTGAAACCCAATGATTTTCAATTCAAAAACTCCTATTTTTCCTGACTTTGAGACCTTGATTGCGTTTGAGACGTGTTGTTTACATGTTTACTTGTGGAGGGTCTGTGATCCTTTATTTTCCTCTACGTGTTCCCTTATACATGCAGTCCTACTTGTTATGTATGTCGCTTAGTGTTTTATCCTTTAAACCTAAGGGTTTAGCCTAGTCCCTGCCTTGTAGGAATAGTAGTCCTAAATACCCTCCAGAACTTATAGGATGGGACGGGTAATATCACGCGATAAGCATTCGTGACCAACACACGCATTTTAAATAACCTTTACGGGGTGGGAAGGGTAGAATACGGATATGATGACCGGTGCGCTAATACCACGTGTAGCCGCCTCTTTGAGGAAGCGACATACCGGGTATTGCATTGATGTGATCTGTATTACTTTAAACCTAGGATAATTTCTTTATTTCTTTTGTAATGTTTTCAAAACCTTTAATAAATTATGCTTTACGTGAAATCCCCCTCTTATATGAACCTTGCTTGCTATTTGTTCATCGTCCAAATTCACAAAATTTCTTAGCTGGGACCCACAGTTGTGGATCTTGAGGGGTTCCTAAAACCTTCCCCTTAGGATAATTTCAAGCCCTTACCCAATCTCTGGTAATGCAAACTAGTTTATGAGTTATCAACTCTAGGTGCCCTAACGCACCATACAAATTGTTAGGTGGCGACTCTTCCTTAAACCCTCTTCCTTTAAGGAGTTGTCCAAAATGTCATAAACCCGATCTCTCCCTACCTAACCCGTGCAATAGAAAAAGGGGGAGCGACAACATGGCGACTTTGCTGGGGATCTTCCCTAGGCTTATACCATTACAAGTTGCTTTGTGAATTTGGACCATTATTTTTCATTTTTAATGCTTACAGCTTTTCCATTCCCCGTTATATGCTATTAACTGTTTAATTTTCGCAAGTATTTATTTCACTTGAGCGAAACTGACATATCTTCATGTTTTCTTTGTAACCGCTTTCCATTATAACTGTTGTATTTTCTTTCTTTACCGCTTTCCTCAATGTGAAAATACATGCCTATTTGTTTAAATGCTATTTATTGCATATCATGCTCCACATTGATATTCCACTTGTGCCAAACAAAATCCTATAGCAACTCTTACAATGAGTGGTTGCGCTATTCCAATATTATCACCCCCTAAATTTGGAAAGGCGTATTTGCGGTAAAACTAGTCGATCAGTGGTGCAGTCGACGGTTCCGTGCCTTCCCCCTTGAGTTGTCCGCTCAACGGTACTAGTCTAAAACCCCAAAAAAAACCTTACTCTATTGTATGTTGCATGCATCATGGTCAAACCTAGCTAGGTTAACGTGTTGTCTGCACAATAGCCTTTAAGATAGCCTTGTCCAAAGTCCATTGGGTTTCCTGGAACCCAAAAGGACGCCTTCACGTTCGGTGCATTTATTTGGAGAACTTAAATGCTCATGCTAATTATTGATGTTAAATAGACGAGTCTGGTGCGGGTAAGGGCCTAACATGTTTACTTTGCAGAAATGAGGCACGAGGTCCCCAGATTCGGCATGGTCAACAACATCCACCAAAACTTCTGAATTGGTGGAAAGACTTGCACTCAAGCGACAAAACAGTAGTCAGAAAACACCTGGTCAACCTGCCCTCTCTCTTGGACATTCAGCCTAATAACATGGTGATAGAGGCTGCTACCTTATTCTGGGACTGTGATCGGTCCGTTTTTCGATTTTGGAACAATGAAATGACACCGCTGCTAGAGGAGATAGGGGGTTTAGCTGGTTTGCCTTGGTAGTCTCAAGGGTTATTAATGCCTGAAAACCGAACAGGCCGGGGTTTTCTCAAGATGATGGGACTCAATAATAATCCGGATTTAGTCTTCTTGGAAAACACGTACATCCCCTTTGACTACTTGTACGAGAGGTATGGCCGTAGTCAGTCTTACCGCACATATCAAGAAGAGTTCGCCCTTACCTCTCTAGGACACATTCACCGCTGTGTATTCGTCTTCATATTCTTCTTTTTGGGACTGCTGGTCTTCCCGACAAAGAAAGGGAGAATCCACACCAGATTGGCTATGGTTACCAAGACTTTGATGGAAGGGATCGACGGGCAGTATTTTAGCATCGTACCAATGATCATTGCCGACATATACCGAGCCTTGAAGAACTGTCAATGAGAAGCAAAACATTTTGAGGGTTGCAACCTGCTACTCCAGCTCTGGCTCACCTAGCATCTGCAAAGGGGTGACTACCGTCAAGACATACATAGGAGAGTTTGGGATGATCATATTGCTTTTCATCATCCAAAGCGTATGAACTACATCCCTGACATGTTTGCACAACCGGAGAATGCCAATGGATGGGTCGAGTTATTGGAAAATCTGATCGAGGACCAGATCCAATGGATGTTCGAGTGGTTCCCGACCGACGAATTCATCATCCGGACTAGAGACACTCCATTCCTAATATTGATTGGTCTTAGAGGGACATACCCTTACGTCCCGATTCGAGTCATGAGGCAGGCAGGGAGGAAGCAAGTCATCCCAAGGGTCGAGAAAATGAGTCATCTCAGGGTGGACTTCCAAAATGATTATAGCCCTCACAAGTGTCAAGCTCAGCAATTGTGGCACTGCAGGATCCGGTTGGAGAAGGATACTATCGAGCCCGACAGGTAGCACGGTGGTTGCTCTCCTTATTATCTGGGATGGTTGGAAGATAACTGGGGAGGAAGTATTGAGCCAGGGTTCGCTCGAGGACATAGGGTCATAGATGAGAAAGCCGAGGCAACAACTAGACTCAACCAGCTTCGCAAGAGGCTCCGTGACTGTGAGGAAGAACATCACAAAATCCACATATCCAACAAAAAGCTGATCGAGGAATGGAAGGACATGTCCATCACTTCCACCCAGAGGCTATCACACTTGGAGCGAGGCATAGTTGACCTGGAGGAGAAGTTCCTTAGGAGGATCGAGACTTGTCAGAAGACCGAGGGAGCTGAAGAGGGAATTCTAGCCAGGACCTACTTGCTGCTGGGACTCCGCGAGATGGGAATGTTGATCAAGGAAAGAAGAGATGCCGAGTCTGGGGAAGGTCCTTCTGGGACCAAATAGATAGGATTTGTCTTCACTTTGCTTATGATGTAATAAGGCCACTGGCCATTAGTGACATTTTATATTTTCGCATTCTTAGAGTCAAGTTGGATTTGTCTATTTTATAATCAATAAAATGAGGAATTTAGTATTTTAACTTCTCCAAATTAATTTGTCGCTACGCCTACCTCGGGCTCAAGAGGTTCCCAAACTTAGGACGCGCTTTACATTTCCGCATTACGTGTTTAAATATCGCAATGTTTTATGATTCCTCACTAACTTCACTACCTTTTGTTTTGTTTTTCTTTAGTTATTCCCCTCCCCAAAAGTTAGTTCGTGCACTCTGGCATCAACATCTTATTGCACAATATCAAAGGGCCCTCCTCCTACTCTTCCTCACAGTCCTCCCAACGGAAAAATCAAGGGTAAAACTAAGATGGCAGATGCAAGCGGCACCAGAAAAGACAACAGGGATGAATAGGTTGAGATCACTGACGAGGGTATGTCTCCACTAGAGAAGAAGCTGCTAAAGTTCCAAGAGGAACTTGATCAAGTCAAAAAGTTGGCCCACTTATCATTCTCCCTCAACGTCCCAGACGTTCACTTCCAAAATGCTCCGAACCCAACTTTACCACAAAACATCCCCAAACAACCCAATCACCCCAAAGATCCAGTTCCACCAGCACAATGCAATACATGTCACCACAACACTCCGCCTCTCCAGGATCAGAAAAGAGACACCTTCCAGGATTACGATAATCCCATTTATGTGGAAACCGTAGCTCATTCCACACCGCATACCCATGAGTCCGACGAGAAGGATAAGCTCATCAGGAATCTGGCCGAGGAACTCAAGAAATTGACCAACCGAGTTCAGGGCGTCCAAGGAGTTAAAGGGATTGAGGGGTTGAACTATGAGGATCTTTGCATACAATCCGATGTTGAACTTCCCGAGGGGTACAAACCTCCTAAGTTAGAGATGTTCGATGGTACTGGTGATCCGAGAGTCCATCTGAGGACTTACTGCGACAAATTGATCGGCGTGGGAAAATATGAAAGAATCCGCATGAAACTCTTCATGAGGAGCTTGAAAGGAGATGCACTATCCTGGTACATCAGCCAGGATCCAAAGAAATGGACCAATTGGGTAATCATGGCTACGGACTTCATGGATAGATTCATATTCAACACGGAGAATGCACCGGATGTGTTCTACATCCAGAACTTGAAGAAGAAACCAACAGAGACCTTTCGTGAGTATGCTACTCGTTGGAGGTCAGAAGCTGCCAAGGTCAGACCGGCCTTGGAAGAGGAAAAAATGAAGAAATTCTTTGTACGAGCTCAGGATCCTCAGTACTATGAGCGGCTGATGATGGTCGAGGGGCACAAGTTTTCTGATATCATCAAGCTGGGAGAGCGAATCGAGAAAGGTATCAAAAACGGTATGGTTACTAATTTTGAAGCTTTACAAGCTACCAATAAAGCTCTGCAATCCAGTGGTGAGTCCAAGAAAAGGGATGTAGGAGCCGTGATGGTGACACAACAAGCCAAGTCGCCTCCCAAATACCAAGTATACCCCACACCTTCCTTCACATACCAACCAGCTCCAAGCTACCAAGATCCACCACCCACATATCAACCTACCTCGCCCAGATACTCCCAACCAGCTCTCGTCTATAATGCCTACAATTCCCAACCTTCTCATTACCAATCACCACCTAATCACCAACACTTTCCAAGACCTCGGCCAAACTTCAACCGTCGTCCACCAAAACAGTATACCGCCATAGCTGAACCCATTGACCAATTATACGAAAAGCTCAAAGCCGCCGGTTATGTCACACCCATTCCCGCTGTCACCCTTGAGAACCCTTCTCAGTGGGTCAACCCAAACAAAACCTGTGCTTACCACTCCGACATGAAGGGACACACCATCGAGGAATGCCGTTCCTTGAAGGACAAGATACAAACCCTCATAGATAACAAGATCATTGTAGCCAAGGACCCTGCTCCTAATGTTCGCAATAATCCGCTGCCTGACCATAAGGGTGGTGTCCACATGATTGAGGTTGATGATGACTGGGATCCCGAGGGATCGATTGGGCTGATTGTAGAGGGTGATCCGAAGAAGCCTGCAATTACTCTTAATCTGATCGTGGTCCAGATGCAGCCATCTGAGGAAGATGAGGTAAACATGTCCATTCCACTTGAGTTTGAATCGAGGCCACCCGCAAAGGAAAAACCCCCAGTGCCGATCGAAGTCGAGTTTGTACGGCCGCTCGAAATTGTAATCCGGCCATCTATAACATATACTCCGGCAGGAATAAGAATGACCACACCTATTCCAGTGGCAATGTCAACAACGACACCCTTTTACTCAGACGCCATTCCGTGGGACTATACCGCTGAAGCAAGGAGGAAAGGTAAAGGCAAGTCTGAAGAAGCCATCGCTGCACAGGGTATGACGAGAACTGGTGGGGTAGGTTTAGTGGAGTGAGGCACGGTCTCCACGTAGATAGGATTGTTGTGGTGGCCCGATGCATGGGTGTGGAAATGGTCGTTTGTGGAGTCTTGAGGCTTTGGGATAAGTAGTGGGGTGTTATTTGGGGTATGACAGGTGTTGCATTGGTTATTTGGTGTAATAGCGTGATGATGAGGTGTGGGGTGATTCTGTTATTTTGGGATATTTTGTGGAGGTGTAGGGTTTTGAGCGTTGAGGAAGTTGACGTTTGGGGCGTTGAGGGAAAATGACAGGTTGGCCAGATTTCGAACCTGATCAAGATCTTCTTGGAATTTCAATTGCTTCTGTTCAAGTGGTGACATATTCTCATTAGGAACCCGAATACCCTGGCCATCAGTGGCCTCAACCCGTTCAACTGTGATCTCCTTCCTGACGTTGTTTAAATCTTCCATTTTATTCTTACCTTTGTTCTTGCCAGGAGTGGGTGGAGGGCCCCTGGATCTTGTGAGATAAGCTGATGATGCTAGAGTGCATGAACTAACCTTGGGGGGTGGGGGGGGGGGGGGGGGGGGGGGGGGAATAAATTAAAGAAACAAAACAAAAACAACAAGTAGTTGAGTCAGCGAGGATTATGAAAAGTATTGCAGTATTTAAACACATAGTGCGGGAATGTAAAGTGCGTCCCAATTTGGGGACCTCTTTTGTGCCCGAGGTAGGCCTAGCGACAAATTGATTTGGAGAATTTAAAATGCTAAATTCCTCATTTTATCAATAAGAAAATAGACGAATCCCAAAACGACACTAAATAGATAGGAAGTAAAGGTCACTAATGGCCACTGGCCTTATTACATTGATAAAGAAAAGAAAGACATTCCTATCTACTTGGTCCCAGAAGGACCTTCCCCAGACTTGGCATTCTTGCTTCCCTCGAACAGCTTTCCCACCTCTCGAAGTCCCAGCAACAGGTATGCCCTGGCTAGATGTCCACCTTCGGTCCCTTCAGCCTTTTGACAGTCTTCTACCCTTTTGAGGAATTTCTCCTCAAGCTCGACTATGCCTCGTTCCAAGTATCATAACCTCTTGTTGGTGCTGATAGCCATATCTTTCCATTTCTCAATCAGATTCTTGTTGGACTCATGTATTTCGCGGTGCTCATCCTCACATTCACGGATCCCTTTGCGCAGCTGGTTGTATTTGACATGCGCCTTAGCCTTTTCATCTATAACCCTGTGGCCTTGAACGAACCCTGGCTTGCTCAGACCATCCCAATTATCTTCCAACCAACCAGAATAGAAAGGGGTGCAACCGGCATGATATCTCTCTAGCTCGATGGTGTCCTTCTCCAGTACAATCTTGCAGTGCCACATGTGCTGGGCTTGGCACTTGTGTGGACTATCATCATTTTGGAAGTATGCTCGAAGATGGCTCATCTTGTCGACCTTGGGTATGAATTGCTTCCTACCCTCCTGCCTCATAACTCGAAGAGGGACGTAAGGGTACGTTCTTCTTAAACCAATCAGTATCAGGAATGGTGTATATCGGGACCGGGCAATGAACTTCTATGTCGGAAACCATTCGAACATCCATTGGACTTATTCTTCAGTCAGATTATCAAAGAGATCAACCCATCCTTTGGCATTCTCAGGCTGAGCGAACATGTCAGAGATGTAATTCATTCGCTTTGGATGGTGGAAAGCGATGTGGTCATCCCAGACCCTTCGATGAATTTCTTGTCAGTATTACCCTTTTGGAGGTGTTCCATGAGCCAAAGCTGAAGTAGCAGATTGCAGCTTTCGAAGTGTCTCGCTCCTCGTTGACACTTTTCTAAGGCTCGATATATGTCTGCAATAATCATGGGCACAATGCAGAAGCTTTGCCCACCAATTCCTTCCATCAGTGTCTTGGTTACCATGGCCAGTCTAGTATGGATCATTGGAAACACGATCAGACCCAAGAAGCAAAACATGAAGACGAATACCCTATGATGGATATGCCCCAAGTACGTGATGGCAAACTCGTCATGGTAGGTACGGTATGATTTGTTGTGACCGTACCTTTCGTACAAGTAGTCAAAAGGGATGTATGATTCTTTTAAGCATACCGGTTATGCATTCTTCTTCAGACCCATCATTTTAAGGAAACCTTTCCTGTGCGGTTCTCAAGCATTAGCAACTCTGGGGTTTCCCACACTAGGTCGGCCAGTCCCCCTATCTCCTCTAGCAAAGGTGTCATTTCAATGTCCCCAAAGCGGAACACGGACCTTTCACAATCCCAAAACAGGGTAGCATCCTCTATTATCATGTTTTTAGGCTGGATTTTCAGGAGAGATGGTAGATTGCCCAAGTATTTTCTGACGAGAACTTTGTCACTAGAGTGTAGGTCTTCCCACCAACTCAGTAGTCTTGGGTAGATATTGGAGACCATGGGGAATCTGGGGACTTCGTGCCTCATATTTCTGCAAGGCAAATAAGGTTAGGCCCTTACCCCCACCAGACTTGACTATTTAATATCAACAATTAGCATGAAGCATTTAGTTCTCCAAATAAATGCACAGAATGTGATGATGTCTCTTTGGGTTTAGGAAACCCAGTGGACTTTGGACAAGGCTTTCTTAAAAGCTATCGTGCGGAAAACACTTTATCTTGGCTAGGTTTGACCATGATGCATGCAGCAATATAACAGAGTAAGGTTTCTATGGGGTTTTAGACTGGTACGCTTGAGCGGACAACTTAAGGGGGAAAGGCACAAAACCGTCGACTGCACCGCTGATCGACTAGTTTTACCGCAAATAAACCTTTCCGAATTTAGGTGGTAATAATATAGGAAGAGCGCAACCACTCATCAAGCGTTGCTATAGTATTTGTTTGGCACGAGTGGAGTATGAATGTTGAGCATGATTATGCAATAATAAGTATTAAAAGCAGGTTGTCATGTATTTGCACGTTAAGAAAGCGGTAAATACGACAATTATGATTTAAAGCGGTTACAAAGGAAAACAAAGAAACATGTCAGTTTTGTTTTTGGGAGGGAATAAATACTTGAAAGAGATAAACAATTAATTGCACATAAAAGGAAGGGGTGCAAATATCAAACAAAGCATACTCAGACAAATTCACAAAGCGGTTTGTAATGGTAAAAGCCTAAACATCCCCAGCAGAGTCGCCATGCTGTCGCGCCCCCTTTTTCCTCGCGGAGTACGGGTTTATGGCATTTGGTTGAGACAACTCGTTCCTTTTGGGAAAGGGGTTTTGCATAAAGAGTCTCCACCTAACGATTTTGAGGTGCGTTAGGGCACCTAAGGGGTTCATTTATAACTACGTTTGGTAACCAGAGATAGGGTAAGGGCTTGAAATTATCCTAAAGGGAAAGTGTTAGGCACCCCTCAGGATCCACAAAAATCAACTAAAAATCAAATATTAACTCTCAAAATTTATAAATCTTTATATTTTCACACAAAAGCTTTTCGGATTCACGCCCAAACTGCGCGCGCAAATCAATGTGACTAAAAATAACATTTTTAAGGCTAATGTGCCTAGAATGAAGTATTAATCATAAGATGACCCCTTTGGGTCATCACAATCCAATCTCAACATATGCCCACTAACCACTCTAAAGAGGTTGGGTAAAGGCATGCTCCAGATACGGATGGGAAGCATGAATACGGATGGGGCAGTGGCTTCTACTCTGTATCAGGCTATTATGTTTGAATGGAATCATCAATAAGTGATTATCCATGGGGATAGAGCAACCCCATCTACAACAATCAAACATTTCCAGTCATTAAGAATAGGCAGAAACTAGGTTGAGAGACGTACCATCGAATTGAACGCAATTGAAAATGATTGATGGTGGAGTAACAAGATAGAAAGCATATTACTATGGACAGGGTATGAACCTGGCAAGGGTCTTGGCAAACCTCCAAGGTATTACTAAACCAGTAAAACCAAAACGTTATGGCACAAATTTTGGGCTCGGAATGAATATACTTGGCAAGAGTACCAAGATCGGTCACCACCATGGCGTGGTCCTTATTATAAACTGGAACAACCAGTACCATCTCCACAACAGACATTCCAACAAGCAGACGTGATGTGGAGATCTGAGGAAGATGAAGTATTAGCCGGCAAGAGGAAGTTATTTCTGGACGAATAAGATATGGATTGCAATGCAATAGTTGAGGAGGAAGACCTTATCATTCAGACTGTGGAAAGAGGAACTGTTCTCAAGAACTAGGGCTACTACATTGTCCCGAGCCCGCCGAGTTCCCAGGTAGCTTGGCAGATTAGCATAAACTATTTTTAAGCATTTGAGACATTTTCAGTATTTTGTTTTGAAATAATTGCTCGAGTCATCGAGCCGCATTTGTTAACATTTTAAAGGTTTCAATTAATGCATTGCTATTTTTCATATTTACTATTATTCTCTATATTTTCTCTCTTTACAGCATTATTATTACCTATCCCGATGAACCTATGACTGTGACATGTAATGAGACAACGCAACATAAGGATAGTGATTCAAAGGATCTGGGAGATGATACAATACTTGAGGAAATCGTTAGAGAAGTGGAAAATTTAGAAAATAGGCCAAAGTCCAACTTGGACGAAACTGAAGCAACTAACTTAGGAGATTCCGAAACGGTCAAGGAAACACCCATAAGCATTCATCTATCACCGTCAGAGAAAGAAGAACATCAGATTTCTAAAAGAATATGAAGATATATTTGCATGTTCCTCCGACAATATGACGGGTTTGAGAACATCCACAGTCGCTCACAAGCTACCCACTAATCCTACATGTCCACTGGTGAAACGGTAGCTCAGAAAGTTTAAGCCGGATATGAGTTTGAAAATAAAATAGGAGGTCACCAAGAAGATCAAAGCCAAGGTTCTTAGAGTGGTCAAATACCCGACTTGGTTGGCCAACATTGTTCCAGTTCTGAAGAAAGATGGGAAGGTCAAAGTATGTGTTGACTACCGAGATCTAAATCGAGCGAGTCACAAAGATGGTTTCATGGTGTCTAATATACACATATTGATCGACAATTGTGCCAAACATGAACTCCAATCCTTTGTGGATTGCTTCGCGGGGTACCATCAGATTTGGATGGATGATGAGGATACTGAAAAGACAGCCTTCATCACGTCGTGGGGAATATATTGTTACCAAATGATTCCATTTGGTCTGAAGAACGCCGGAGCCACCTACGGGAGAACTATGACAACCATTTTCAATGACATGATACACAAAGAGATAGAAGTATACGTGGATGATGTTATCATCAAATCCAAGAAGATCACGGATCATATAGCAGATCTGAGGAAATTCTTCGATCGGCTTCAAAGGTATAATCTGAAACTGAATCCTGCAAAGTGTGCTTTCGGAGTCCCTGCCGGAAAATTATTAGGATTCATTGTCAGTCGTAGAGGAGTTGATTTAGATCCATCAAAAGTCAAAGCAATCGAAGACTTGCCACTTCCGAAGAATAATAAAGATGTGATGAGCTTTTAAGGGTGTCTTAATTACATCAGCCACTTCATAGCACAATCAACAGTGATATGTGAACCAATCTTCAAGATGCTGAGGAAAGATGCTGCAACAAGTTGGACTGAAGAATGCCAGAAAGCCTTCGACAAAATCAAGGAGTATCTTTCCAAACCGCCCGTTTTGGTCCCACAAGAGCTAGGAAGACCATTGTTGCTTTATTTGTCTGTACTGGACGGAGCTTTCAATTGCGTTTTTGGGTCAACATGACGGAACTGGAAGAAAAGAGCAGGCAACCAAAATATTGCCATATTTGCACTGTGTACAAGAGCTGATCAAAAGGGTCACAGAGATAGAATTCAAACATGTTCCGAGGGATCAAAATGAGTTCGCAGATGCATTGGCCACTCTATCTTCCATGATACAACATCCAGACAAGAATTTCATCGATCATAAATGGGAATTCATAAGCAACCAGCTTATAGTGCTCATGTTGAAGAAGAGAGCGATGGAAAACCATGGTTCCAAGATATCAAGGAATATTTGGAAAAGGGAGAATTTCCATAGCATGCTACCCATACTCATAAGCGCACACTTCAAAATTAGCCAACCATTTCTTTCAAACCGGAGGAATTTTGTATAAAAGAACTCCTAACTTGGGATTATTAGGGTGTGTCGATGCTAGAGAAGCTTCCAGATTGCTCGAGGAAATACATGTCGGAACCTGCGGACCACACATGAATGGCCTACCCTTAGCCAAAAAGATACTAAGAACAGGGTATTTCTGAATGACTATGGAAACAAACTGCATCTAGTATGTTCAGAAGTGCCACCAATGCCAGATACATGCTAACATGGTATGGGTAGCACCCAATGAACTCAATGCAACAAGTTCACTTTGGCCTTTCTCGGCCTGGGGAATGGATGTCATCGGCCCGATCGAGCCCACCGCTTCGAATGGGCATATATTCATTCTAGTGGCCATAGACTACTTCACAAAATGTGTCGAAGCCGCATCTTACAAAGTTGTAACTAAGAAAGTTGTAGTAGATTTCGTCTGGGATCGCAGTGTTTGTCAGTTTAGAATACCAAAGTCAATCATCATCGATAACGCCGCCAATCTCAACATCGATCTGATGAAGGCCATATGTGAAACCTTCAAAACCAAGCATAAGAACTCCACAACATACATGCCACAATTGAACGGAGCCGTAGAAGCCACCAACAAAAATATCAAGAAGATATTGAGGAAAATGGTAGATAATTACAAACAATGGCATGCGAAGCTTCCATTCGCTGTGCTCGAATATCATACCACGGTTTGCACATCAACTGGATACCGAAGCAATTATTCCTACCGAAGTAGAAATCCCTTCTTTAAGAATTATACAAGAAGCCAAGCTCATCAATGCAGAACGGGTACAAAGCCGATACGAGCAATTATCTCTCATTGATGGGAAAAGAATGAATGTGGTGTGTCACAGTCAACTCTATCAGAACAGGATGGCAAGAGCCGTCAACAAAAAGGCCAGATCGAGACAATTCATGCCGGGGCAATTAGTGCTAAAGCAAATCTTCCCACATCAAGATGAAGCCAAGGGGAAGTTTTCACCCAATTGGCAAGGTTCCTATATGGTTCATCAGGTACTAATAGGAGGAGACCTTATACTTGCAGAAATGGATGGAGAAATTTGGCCAAAACCTATCAACTCAGACGCAGTCAAGAGATACTATGTTTAGGAATGTTTGCATTTCTTCATTTGGTGTAAATGAACTACGCTTGACCTGATTCTCGTTTAAGAGGGGATACGTAGGCAGCCTTGTGGTTTAGGTCACATCTTGATAAATTTTTCATTTTCCAATGATCAAAAACAGGGGCAAGATCGCAAGTTTAGTCATGTATGGAACAACCGAAAAGTGTTGTCAAAAGTATGCACTTAAACTGGGGCAAAATTTTGAGGAGGATCCTCAAAATTCTAAAGCAATGAAGTTGCAATGTCTCTAAATGTGTCACAGTCGCCGGTTCATCTGAATCATTCGACCTCAAACACGACAATACATTTCAAACAACTATATTTTTGTAAATAATTTATCAAATGCATACATATTCTTCGAAAACTTTGTTTCTATGACAACCAGATGTTACCCAGGCTAACTCAAACAAGAGTTCAAGACAAGAGTGAAGACAAATAAAGGGTTCAAGAGCACGAACCGACCTTCCCCTCGCAAAACTCGCAATTTTTCTTTAGATGCAGGCACAGAAAAATAGCAATATTCACAAATACATACGAACATCAAATCACTACCTTCGTGACGACAAGAACACATCCAGATAAGAAATACCTCACTCTCTCACTATCGCTCATTGCTTTTCTTGCATAAGGCTAAGCATTTCCTTCCCTTGCATGAGACTAAGCATTGTCTCTTCTTCTTTCATGAGGCTAAGCATTGCCTCCCTAATTGCATAAGGCTAAGCACTACCTTTATTGTATGAGACTAAGAATTGTCTTTTCTTCTTGCTTAAGGCTAAACATTGCCTCCCTAATTGCATATGGCTAAGCACTGCCTTTCCCTGCATGAGACTAAGCATTGTCTCTTCTTCTTGCATGAGGATAAGAATTGCCTCCCTTCTTGAATAAGGCTAAGCACTGTCTTTCACTACATGAGACTAAACATTGTCTCCATTTATTGCATAAGGCTAAGCATTGCCTCCGTAGTTGCACAAGGCTAAACACTGCCTTCCCTTTGCAGGAGACTAAGCACTGTCTCCCTTCTTCGCATAGGACTAAGCACTTCCCTCATCGCACACAAGACTAAGACTTTCCTTGTCCCATCCTCGCACATGACTAACCATCCAATCTTTGCATTTCATAGGCTGAAGTATCGCCATTTTGTCCGAAGGCATCATAGTCCGAAGGCATCATCCTCATAGTCTAGAGACACCATTTCACGGCCTGAGGTTCTCTTAAAATTGCACATCATTATTCAAAGGCGTCATAGTCCAGAGGCACCATCCTCATGGCCCGAGGACACCATTTCATGGCCTGCGAATTCCTTGTCATACACTTCATGGCCCAGGATGTCATGGTCTATGGACATCATCCTCCTCGTCCAAAGACAATCCTCATAATCCAAAGGGAATTTGCACCATGTTTAAAATTTCTCAATAACCCATATATATTCGCATGCACCGTGTTTTATGTTTTGTAGGTAACTCGGGAGTAACTATTCTGCAAACGAGAGCAACCTTCGCTCCAGTTTCTGTTCACAACGTTCACATCCTTTGACTACTTCAAACGTAACCGACAATGCCCATGTCTCGCTCTATGATCGTTCAGACATCTGCCTCGTGATACGGCCGCAACATTCATTTCACATTCATGATTCTGCTTACAACATTGTCCTACCCAAAGAACATTTTTGAAACATACGATCGTTCTCATAACAACTCCATTGGTTTCGCTCACCGTTGGATCCAGAACTACACATGGCCTGATTCCCCCAACGCCAGGATATGTAGGCAACTCAGGAACCAGGGTTCGGCCCCACTTTTCAAATCACACATTCCCCATTCAATTCGGCCAAAATTGGTCATCATTTTCTTTACTCGACAACTCTTTCATCATTTCCGGGTAAAGATGGGCAGCTGTTGATACCCAATTTTGCCTTCACTTTTCTCCAAATAGTATATACATTTTCTAAATGTCATTTTTTTCATCATTACTTAATTTACAAGATTTATACAAGCATTTTCCATAAATTTCAGAGTTTTTTCTTGCATTAAAATTACTTGAATACCCTTGAATTATTTGCAATAACTCAGTAATCCAAATTTATTATTTCTACACCTATACATATGTTTTAAGATATTTTTATATCATTTCATATAATTATATCTGTATTTTAGTTATTTATGTTATTTCTTACAGTAATTGCCTATGTTCATACATAACTGCTCTTTATTACATTATTTGTGTCAAAATAATATTTTATATTTTTGTAATACTAAATTATTATTTTTAATCATTTTAGGGCATAAATCATATTTTTATTTATTTATTAAGTATATTTATAAATTACTTTTGATAACTTTTGTGTACTTAAATAGTAGCCCAGTTTTAAGACAATTGTTGGACCAAAATTGGCCCAGTAGACTAGCCCAATAACCCCAAGCCCAAACCAGACAACCCCTCCAATTTACCCGATCGGTACCCGCTCAAACGACCCGCCCATTCCCATTTTTGATCATGTTCGTTGATCTCAAATGATCAACGGCCCATAATTAATCTCTATCTTCCCCAATATCCCATCACCCGAAACCCTAATCCATTCCCACACCCCCAGCCGCCTCTGCATCCTCTCAATCCTACACCAAACCCTAAACCCCTCCTCCCAAATTTCCTCAAAACCCGACCCTTAGTAGTTGCCTGATTTTGGCAAGTATTACCTCTCCGAATCGAATGCAATCGTCCTTCACCTACAAGATTCAAACAAAAATCCGTCTGCATAAACTCTCAACAAGGGCGTATGGGTCTGATTCACCGTTATTTTGGGCTAATTTTGACCATTTGTCAAACTATGGTTCGTCCAATTTTTACCTATTTTGATTCTGAATAAGCTATGCATGTAACTTTCCTTGTTCTTGCTTAAACTTGATTGATCTTCTTTCCTTATTTGTGTTTGAATAATTATTTTCCATGTTTACTCGTTCAACTCCTACTGCTATATAAACCCCCCCTCTATTCCCCTTCTGGAGACCTTATTTATTCACTGAATTCACTAAGAAAAAAAGCTATTGCTCTTATTCTCTCACTATCTGTTCTATATTTTGGCTCTTGGCCGGCTGAAAGCCAAGGCCATCAGAATTCCACTATTCGACCTCTCTCAGTGTGAGCACTACCTGGGGTTCATTTGAAGCCTTTGGGAACTCTGATGCACTGAGAAATTTGGGATTTCTACTATTCTCTCTATGTTACTGATAAGCAAGATATTGGATCTTAATATCTACCTTATTAGCTCGTTAATTTTGCAAATTGGTGAGTAATGAAACTCTTGCAATTTTATTCGTTTCTTATTTGTATTCATGTCATTCAGGGCTTTGTGAATCAATATGATGTGTTTGCCTCTGTTCATGCTCATATGTCTTCTCATTATCATATACCCCCTATTTTTTATATCTCAACTTACTTGGATTCTGTGTTTTGGTGCATGTCTATTTTATGTGTGTAACTAGAATGATTCCCTTAAGCCTGCTTTATTATTTTGACCCCTATTATTTGAATCATTTCACATGTCTTGCCTTGATTTCTTGTATTGAAACTCTTAGGGGATCATCTCCTTCCCAGAACTTATTTGAGTGAACTCTTTTCTGATGAGTGCTTTATGTATGCTCTATTGTTTCCCTATCTTATGCTCACATGAACCTTATGTGCCAATTACTGTCTCAATGTTTAGTCAAACATGTAGCTCTGTTGTGTTGTTTTCTCAATCCTACACTCTTTAGCATTGCCTAATGCTTCTAGTTATATTTCAATATACTTAGCTTCTTCTATTATGCATAGTCAACTGGCGACGCCCTAGAGAATGTATGATCTATTAACCTTAAGTTGATATGCTTTTTCTTCCGTGAGTTCTTTGAATCTTTAGGTTATACTTAGCAGGTTAGGTTGTTTGTTGACTGTCGTAGATCATGCCTACCAGCCTGTTTTCTTGGTGTATTAGGATCTCATGTAAAAATTGTTGTTCCCCAGATTATGACCCTATTAGACTATCATGGCTAAGAACCTCTGGTCTAAAGTCCCTTTATACTAAGTTTGGATCATGATTTACTGTGGAATCATTTCATCGAAAACTTAGCATGTTTATCTTGTTAATTCCCATGACATGCCTCTTCCACTTTGTTAATGTTGCACATGCTATACTCTTTCCTTGTTATGAACTTATTTGTGTCATGCCATATGCTTATACTACCCTATTAAGGTCATCCTTTGTTGATCCTTCAACATTCATAATTAGATCCCCTGCTTGAAATTGTCTTAAGTTGTTTTTGACCATGTATGTGTTTAAAATCTCTTTAGAAATAGTTTTTTATCCTATGATGATCAATCATGTCCCCTATAACCAAAATTAAAACATGAACTTGCTTTATGTATGTCCTGCCAACTTGCCACATGAATTTTCTTATGCGTCTTGATGTTAATCAGTTTTACAGTCCTAAGAAATAAGTATGTGGACATCCTACTCTGTTTAGTTAGTTCAACACATGGTTTATTGCTTGTGGGACCTTGTCCTTCATTTGGGCTTGATATTTGGTTTTATGTAATGCTGGGCTTGGTTGTTGGATCCAGACTTACTGGACTGATTTTATGAATTGGGAATTCGAGTCTACTGGAGCTGTCGAAGGCCTGGAAAATACAGGGTTATCTATTGGGCCTATAGGGGCCTGCTTATGTAATTATTTAGATTTAATTCTAAGTCTGTAATAATCTTGTAATTGAACAGACGTGGTGATTAATAAAAAGGGTAGGGTATTTTAATTTTTGCAAAATGGGTAGAGACCGTGCCTATAGGACCTATGTGCTCTACTTGTTGTTTTGGCTCCCATACGTTGCACGCTAGTAAAAAACATGCCTATAATAATCACGCACTCACTAAACCTGTTTACTATCAAAGCATGAGCTTAAGTACTCTATTTGTTGCCCATGTCTACTGCTATGTGTTACTAGACGACATGCCTATAGGATCACTAACGCTCATCTGGAAATCATGTCTATAGGACCTTTAATTGACTAATTATTATTATCATACTGCCCCGCTTGGATAACATGCCTGTAGGGATAAAGTGTTATAAAAATCAGGTCTGATTGTCAATTGTTAGAAATCCTTCCTATAGGATATTGTCACTCGCTTAAAATTGTTTATGAGATCAACCTTGTTAACGCTAGACTCTCAAAACTGTTTCATTGCTTAGTTATGCCATTACTAGAAATCATGCATATAGGACAATGTCATCTTCCTAAGGCGCATATTTATAAAATCAGCGCTAATAGTTCTAAGCTTACAAATAGTTTACTGCCTCCTTGCCTAAGACACTGAGAACAATAACGTTGCATATACGATACTGGAATTTAGAATCACCTAGAAATCATGCCTATAGGACTTTAAGTCTTAATTCTGAAACTATGTACTGCCTAAATTGCCCGCGTGAATTTGTTGTTTATGTGTGGAGGCTAACTTGGGCCTTTATTTGTCTTTACATGAAGTTCTACTTGTTTTGAATGTCGTTTAGTTGTATCATTTTGAGCAGCCTAAGTAAATTCTAGAATCACCCAAATAGAGGTCCAATTCCTCCTGGACCATAGGCATAGGACGGGTAGTGCATGCATAGAGTACGACTTAGAATTGAATTAGAGCGCTCTAGGTAAACAACTTTAACATAGTAATTTGGTAGCAGGAGATGATGGTCTGTCCCCGCTGAATAATATGAGCAAGTCCTATCTAAAGGGAGTTGCGAAGTATTATTTATGTTGCACAGGGTGATCGTTTCGGCTAAAAAACTTAAGACCCCCCCCCCCCACACACACACACTTTTTTTCTTTATATCCACATTTTAGTCATTCGAATATTGTATTTATATCTTGTAGTTCTTATGATTTGTACCAATTGTGTTATAATTTGATCACCTAGTCGAATTACATAATCCACATAGTTCTAAGTTCGATCAGACCTACATTTGCGGACCTCGAAGAGTGCCTAACACTTTCTCTTTGAGGTAATCTGAGCCCTCACTACCAAAAAATTGACCTATGGCTATGCATGGAAAACTGTTCCAATAGGTAAGTCAACCGTTACCATAGGTGTATTGCAACGGTTCAGCGCTTGTTCCACAAGCTGTCATGCCTATAGAGCTTATGGAACGG
Organism: Nicotiana undulata; assembly: GCA_005239495.1. Lineage (NCBI taxonomy): Eukaryota > Viridiplantae > Streptophyta > Magnoliopsida > Solanales > Solanaceae > Nicotiana > Nicotiana undulata. Next base: position 49,105 of record ML298827.1, read on the forward strand.
TTCCTATAATCGTTGCCATAGACACTCTATCGCAACAGTTTTCCTTGCCTGTTGGAGCGTTTATTCTTATCAACCGCAACGGTTAATAACCGTTACCATAACATTAACTGCAACGGTCAATAATTGTTACTATATCTATTGAACCGTTACGTGTATTACACAAATGGCAACGATTTCTTAAGATGTTGCAACGGTTGAAATACCTATTGCTACGATTTTTAGATTATTTTGGAACGGTTTGCAGGTCCTATGGCAACAGTTCTATTACCTATTGCAACAGTTATTAGATTTTTGGAACGGTCTGCAAGTCCTACGGCAACGGTTGAACTACCTATTGTAACGATTTTTATATCATTTTGGAATGGTTTGCAGGTCCGATGGCAACGGTTTTTTTAGTTGTAACAATTTAATTCAATTGAAAATAGTGCCCCCTGTTGTAAATAAAGATTTACATATATATATATATATATACACAATAAACTATAAAACGCTAAAATTGATAGAAATAACAAAATGAAACTATTCATAATCCAAATTGTCCGACAAGCATAATAATAAATCCATATATAGTGATGAAACCAATAACATATATTTGATAATTTCAAAATCAAAAGTTTTAAAATGTTTTGATAACAAACATGTCTAGAAACCGCCACATGGATCTACAACAATCAACAATTCAAAATTCAAGTAAGGTCTAGATCTTCATCACTGCCTTCATCTTCTATCTATTCATCTACTCGACCTACAAAAGAGTATAAAGTGAAATTTGCAAAATGGATTATACTCAGACCAAATATAAATATAAATACAAGTTTAGCATGACAATCGAGCTAATAAAAGAATCCTTCAACAGATTGTGGTTGATATACATCCCCCAGTCGAGGAGGTACTTTTCAAAGGAAGCTAGAGAGGATATGAAAAACAGTAGTACAAGAAGCTTTGCATATACAGATAGTAGGACATAAAAAGAACAAGGGATGACTGGAAATACGCAGGTTCTATCATGGATTACAATGCAAGTATGGACGACAAAATTCAACTTTCACACAGAATTATGGGATAAGACAGTGTGCACAACAGTTGATAATACCATACACATGCTCTTATTTTGGCCCAACTCCTTAATGGTGGTATTAGTACTATGTCCTCATTCCATTGGGAGGAAAGCTAAGGAAGACACAAGCATGATATGGAATGGCTCAAGAAGTGGACAAGGTCACTTTTGTTCAGCTAATCATTGTCGAAACAACTTTATTCATCTGGACATATGGAGACAACTCATGACAGTAAGTGTTGAGACTCATCACGGTCAGGTTATAGGACATTCAAAGAACACAAGAAGGCAGCAACACTCATGGACTATCAATGTGGAACAATGGTCATCGAGGTGGAGCACTGGTACTCTATGTGGAACACTGGTCGACTATGCAGTAGCTGATATGGAATACAAGTTAAGGACACAAATGCAACAATCATTTACAAGGATGTAGGACACACATACAGAGCACAAAATCAAGGAAAGGAGAAACAATGCACAAAGGAGCTATATTTATAGTAGGCTAGTTTTTATACTCTTTTTAAATACTAGATCTAATTGTGATATCAATGATGGGCTTATCAAGTCCAAAATTGGTAGTAGGAGCTATGTAAGTAGTCACTTATTATCGTCTCACTCTTCGTGAGATAATATGCCACTTTGTTTTATTTTATTATATATATAAAAACTAGCCCTAGGCACACTGCCTAGTGGATTAAAAAAAAGTAAGTGAATCTAACAGCACATAATTGCACCATATCAGATACTCCATATTGATTTATATAACCATCCACATACTTCTTTAGATTTCAACTATCTGTGTCTAATACCATAATGTAGGTCACTAGAAAAACTTAGATCATCTATCAAGTCTGGAGATGCATAAGGTTATCGTTCTTCAGTATAATCTAGACCACCAAACAAAGAATCATCGTTGGCAGGTTATTTATACGAAATGGGTGAAAGAATAGCAGAAGCCATAGTAAAATCTATACTATTTATGAGGTACTCATCAGTCATCAAAAACAATTGGAAAAGTTATGCGAAAGCCTAGTTGCCAGAAACAATTGGAGCAAAAGCAAAAGCTAGCCATATTAAAAGATAATGAGTAATCAACCAAGTGATTATAGTGCCAAAAAAAATCGCAACAAAAGCAGAATCCATAGTAAAAGTGCGAAAACCGTAGCTGAAAATTCACACAAAATCCCTAATTCAAGTGGAAAAAAACATAAGAAAACCCAAAAATAAGACTAGATTTCTTGATTAAGAACCAGAAAATGCAAAGAGCGTAAAACAAATCTTATTACCTTAGTATTTGGGTCTTCAAATTGTTTCTTCGATCTTCGTTTGTAACCTTTACACAACAAGTTGACCTAAGCCCTTCAAAGGATACAAACCCTTTGCTCAAAATCTTAGTTTCTCAGATTCATTCTACACTTAATCAAACTAAACCTTAGAAACTCTAAATTAAAAGAGGATTGAGGGGTTTTCAGGGCATCGAAGAGAGAGATGGGGGTATTAGAGTTTTTAGAGAGAGGGAGATGGGGGAATCGACGATTTTGAAGAGGAAGAAGAATATTCTTGCAGAGAATTGCTCAGCTCCAGTGAAGAAGAAGGCTTAATGTGGCATTAGGGATATAAGCGCTGGGGTATACACAATAACTATAACACAAATGTTTTTTATTTAATATTTAGGTTATTAAAATTATTTAAAAAATAAATAAATAGGGGATATTTGGCGGGTTAACAAAAATTCAAGGGAAAAATAAAGAGGGAAAAAAATAACCGTTCCAATAGCTATTTTTACTAAAGATGCGTTCCAGCATATTGTTTTATTGGGACAGTTTATATAATTGTTGCGTTAGATAAATCTATGGCAACGATTTTTTTACAATTGCAACAGTTGTATAGTTAAGTGTGCGGGTATCACTTAAATGCTACTGTAACGGTTGTAACCGTTACCATATATGTTCTATGGCAATGGTTGTTGAACCGTTGCTAAAATTACTGTTGCCATAGACCCATTTTCTGGTAGTGCCACCCGATCTTTGGTGACTTTGACTAGTCAAACAGAGGTATTTGTACAATAGGTGCCATAACGCACCTTATAATCGTTAGGTGGCGACTCTTCTCTTTAAATATCCATTTAAAAGAGTTGTCACATGCCGAAACCCGATTTCGCGAGAAAAAAGGGCGCGACACTGGTGATAGGGCTGCCTAACATCAAGTTCAAGGAAGATAAAGTTTGTGAGGCTTGTGCAATAGGAAGCAGGTAAGAACCTCTTTCAAATGCAAGAAAATGGTAAGTACCACCAGGACAATTGGAACTGGTCCATATGGATCTGTGTGGTCCAATGAGGACATTAAGCAGAGGTGGCAAGAGATATGTGATGGTGTTTGTTGATGATTACTCTAGGTTTACTTGGACATTATTTTTAACATCTAAAGATGAAGCATTTGGAATTTTTACTTCTTTAGTTATAAAAACTCAGAAACAACTAGGTAATTAACTTGCATCAATTAGGTCAGATCATGGCACTGAATTTGAAAATGCTAAACTTTCTGAATTTTGTGATGAGCATGGCTTAGATCATAACTTCTCTTCTCCTAGCACTCCACAACAAAATGGAGTAGTTGAAAGAAATAATAGGACACTTGAAGATATGGCTAGGACTATTTCTAGTAAACTACCCCATAGCTTCTGGGCAGAACCTGTAAACACTGCATGCTACATAATAAATAGGTGCATGACCAGACCTCTTGTAGATAAGACTCCCTATGAGTTGCTAAAAGAGAGAAAACCAAACATATCTCATCTTAGGGCATTTGGATGCAAGTGTTTTGTGCACAATAATGGTAAAGACTCTCTAGGTAAGTTTGATCCCAAAAGTGATGAGGGAGTATTCTTGGGATATTCTTCACATAGCAAAGCTTATAAGGTCTATAATAAAAGAACTATGTGTGTAGAATAAAGTGTTCATGTAGTTTTTGATGAAACTAACATTCTTTTTGAAAGGAAGGAACATGATGATGAAGCAATTGGGCTGGTAAGAAACTCAAATGAGACCACAACTCAGACTGAAGCTGCACTAGAGAGAGGAACATGTGATGGAACAGATCCTTCCTCCCATGGAAACATGGCGGGGGAATAGAAAAAAGAGGAAATGATCCTCAAACCTCAAGGGAACCTGTCCATGAACATGTTCCTCAGCAACAAAATACTAACGAATCATCAAGTGGAAACCAACTGGTTGTGAAATCTTACAAGTACCAAAGTTTTCATCCCATTAAGAACATAAATAGTAATCCAACCTCTGGAATCAAAACCAGATCTTCATTAAAGAATCTTTGTGCTTTTGATGCTTTCTCATCTCTTATTGAACCTAAAAATGTTGTTGAGGTTTTGTAGAATGCAGACTGGGTAAATGCAGTGCAAGATGAACTCAACCAATTTGAAAAGATTCAAGTTTGGCATATGGTACAAAGACCCAAGGACATATCAATAATTGGCACAAAATGGGTCTTCAGAAACAAACTTGATGAATATGGAATAGTTACAAGGAACAAGTCAAGATTGGTGGTTCAAGGATATAGCCGAGAGGAGGGAATAGACTATGATGAAACCTTTTCTCCAATTGCAAGGTTGGAAGCAATAAGACTCCGCATAGCTGTTGCTTATTACATGAAATTCACTATTCGCTAGATGGACGTCAAGAGTGCCTTCCTCAATGGCTATCTAAAAGAAAAAGTGTAGTCAAGCAACCTCTTGGGTTTGAAAGCAAGGAATATCCTGATCATGTGAACAATCTTGACAAGACACTTTATGGGCTCAAGCAGGCTCCAAGAGTATGGTATGAAAGATTATCAAAAAATTTGCTTGAGTATGACTACAAGAGAGGTAAAATTGACAATACCTTGTTCTTGGATGAAAAGGTAAAGATCTCTTGGTAGTTCAGATATATGTTGATGATATAATCTTTGGAGAAACCACTGATAAGTTAAGTAAAGAATTTGCTAAACTAATGGGGAGTGAATTTGAAATGAGCATGATGGGTGAGCTTAATTTCCTTAAAGGCTTACAAATTAAACAAAATTCAAATGGAACTATGATCCATCATCAGAAGTATGTAAAAGAGTTGCTTAAAAGGTTTTAAATGAAATATTACAAAGAAATTGACACTCCTATTGCAACACCTACAAAGTTGGAATCTCACTTGACTGTTGTCAAGCGGATTTTTAGATACCTAAAAGGCACAATTGATTTGTGTCTATGGTATCCAAAAGGTAGTAATTTTAATCTAGTGGGATATGCTAATGCCGATTATGCAGGTTTTCTTGTGGATAGAAAGAGAACCTTAGGTATGTCACACTTTCTTGTCTCATGTCTTGTGTCTTGGGCCACCAAAAAGCAACATTTTTGTGGCCTTATCTACTGCTGAAACTGAGTATGTTGTTGTTGCTCAATTATTATGGATCAAACAACAATTAATGGATTTTGGAATTGATTTTGGTTGTATCCACATATTTTGTGATAACACTAGTGCAATTAGTATGACCAAGAACCTAGTTCATTACAAGAGAACTAAGCACATAGATGTTAGGCATCACTTTTTGAGGGACAACTATGGAAAGGGTTTGATCGCTGTGGAATTTTGTGCTACGGACAAGCAAATAGCCGACATCTTTACAAAATCTATAAGTAGAGATCACTTTGAAAGGAACATGATAGAATTAGGGATAATTAAGATCACCTAAAATGACCAGTTCAAAATTCACAATCGAACAAAAAAAATGAAAAAAATAATTTGGTTCGAAAATCTGTAAATTTTGTATATAATTAGATTAGATTTCACTTAGTCTCATACTTTCAATAGTATGCTCTTGTTACATGTGCTAAAATGACTCATTAATATCTAATGATATTATATCTATTTCCTAGAAAATTTAGACTTACACAAGATATTTCTCAGTGAAGAACCTGGTTCATCAAGATTACTCAGTATGTATTCTACACTTTGCATAATTTGAAATAACTATATTTGGATCATGATTAAAAGCATAGTCCCATATAATCACAAATCTTTTTTTGGACTTATCTATTTCAGAATGAACCAGTTCTGTTTCAAAGAAATCCCAACCTCATTAAGTGCCTAGATTCTAGGGATAGTCTTGAATGTCTTTTCAAACTAACTTGCAGTTTGATTAGACTTCTGCAAAGATGTCGTTACTCAATTGAACTCCACCACTTTATATTGATTTGGAGTTATTTGTTTCTTCACTTCTAAACTTTCAAGCCGTCCAAATTCTATCAAACTTATTTCCTTTTCTACTCTCACACAAACTCATTTTCTAAAACTCCCAAACTCACAAGACCTCTGAAAATCTTTCATCCCCATCAAAGGAAACCACTACCACACCATATATCACACCTTCAACCATACCTCTTTATAATCAAGGAAATATTAAAACTCTTGCTCGCAAGACTGTGGCTAGGAGCAAATTATCTAAGAAATTAGATAAACAATTGAAGGCTATCCAGGTACAGGAACCTCAGAAATCTGAAGATTCATTTAAGTCTGCTACTGAGGGGGAAGAACCGGTTTCTTCTGTGACTGAACATGTATCATCTGGCCCTAATGTTACTCATGAAACTATTTCTGAAGTTGCTACAAAATTTAGTAAATAGGTTTGTACTGGTAGGATCTATGGCACGTGTTGAAAATACAGAGTCTGGAGGGGTTGGTGGTAAAAATGAAAAAGGAAAAGAAAAGGAGTGTGAGGGTGCGCGGAGTACTGTGAGGGGAAAGGGAAAAGAGTGATTGATTCTTCACTCACTCCTGTTAGTCTAACTAAAGAAACATGTGAAATGGTGGGTGAGCATGTTGAGGCTGTTGACATTGATGAGATGGACCTGTTCTTTCGATATGAAGATGAGATAGAAGAAGAGGAGGTTCTGCCTCCTAAAGCTAAGAAAGCCAAAACTTCCATAAATAAGTCTGCTTCAAAGTCAAAGTCCGTTGAACCATCCACTTTGGCTAAAAGAACCAAGTCTGCTGTGAAATCAAGAAAAGTGAAAATTGAGGAGGAAGAAGAATGGAGTGGAGAGGAAGAAGAAGATGAATCTGATGCTAAGAAAGACAAGATGGTCAAATTTAGAAAGAGGACTATCTTGAAAGGTAGACTCCTCAGGGACTTGGAGGAGGAAAGAATGTTGCTGATTTTGGCAAAGTTAAAGTGGCAAGGGTGGAAGGACATGGTCCTTCAGATGGATGGCAGGCTGGCCAAAAATGAGATTGTAGAGTTTATGGCCAATTGTGAGATAAAAGATGAACGGGTCACCAATGTGGTGAAAGGAGTGAAAGTCATTTTTGATGCGAAGGAGCTGGGAGAGAGCTTGGGTGTACCTGCTGAAAGTTACAATAACTATAAAGAACTCAAATGGCCAAGCCTAGAGAATATCCCTACTGCCCTTGCCATTACTAGGAAATTCAGTGACAATGAAGAGGAACTTGAGCCCAAGGTTGTCTACAAGAGTGAGATGAAGCCACCCCACAAAGTGTTCGAATTTGTAAACAAATGTGTGCTGCCAAGGCAGGAAAGTAGGCACATTGCCACATTCATGGACTTGGTCCTTATGGAATGTTTTGACACTGAGAGGCAAATTAATTGGCATGGGTTTATAATCCAGCTCTTGATAGGGTTCTAAATGGAACCAAAACTCATGCCATACCTTATGAATTTATTCTCATGGATGTACTTGCATATTTCAAGGTACCTATGAAGAAATGGGAGGTTGGTACAAACAAGGATCATTTTGGGGCAAGTACTCTGACTGCTTGGGAAAATGAAGTCCAAACCACTCCAAAGGGACCTGGTTCATCCAAGAAAGTACCAGTGAGTAGCAAAGTGTTGGCCTTGGTGCAAGAGAGTGGGGAAAAGGATGCTGAGATTGATAGGCTGAAGAAGAGGTTAGCAGAGGTGGAGACTGAGAGAGATGCTCTCAGAACTAAGCTGGCAAAAGAAAAGGAGAAGAATGATGGCATTCTTCAGGATATGCTGAAATTACTTCAAGACAAAAACCAAGAACCTGGTCCTTCCCAGCCTTAAGCCTCCTAGCCTAGAGTAGATCAACCAGTGACCTAGTTCAGGATTTTTTATTTCTTTTGCTAATGTTCCAATGTTTTATTTCTTCTTATGCTTTGTGGTAGGATCTTATCAATCATCAATGAAAGGCATTATCTTTTGTTCTAACTGTTTGTTTCTATTTATTTGATGGTTAGTATCCTTAGATTGATATATGATGATTAATCCATGATTGCATTTTGAAGTAGCCCCAATGGCTATGACTAATTTTTTAAATTCTGTTTATCTTACATATTTATGTAACTTTTCGATGATGCCAAAATGGAAAAAAAGGTTGTGCTTTGAACAGTGATGTCTATAACCTAATGAACCTGGTCTTTGATGATAAATGATAAAAAGGTAAAACGTAAAATGTTCAAACATTGTGTTGATATTGAGATGAGTTAACATAGGGCCTAAGCTTATGAAAAGCACAAAGTTTGTCACCATAAAAAAAGGGGAATTTGTTAGCCCAAGTGAAGTCTTGTTTTGAAGATTGGCAAAGGAAGCTCAGACATTAACCAGGTCCATCACATGTATACACAGACACGGGAAGACGTGAAGGAGATAAGCTTAACCTGATACATATGAATATCATGACCGAAAATGTTGCATAATAGATAAGGAGAAGGACTCCTTACTCAAAGAGAACACTATCGAAGATAAGGGAGGAGTTAGAAGTTGAGAACAACTAGACTCTTTCACCAAGGAAGAGTAGCATTAGAACTCTAGTTGTTTCTTGATTTCCTAACTCTATATATTGGAGGATGTTCTCATTCTACATGCATGCACAAAAGCAGAAGTTAAACGTGAGTTTAGAACAAAATAGCAAGGCGTTTTGCAAGCAATTATTGTGTGATTCAAGTGTTGAACCAGATAGAAGAACTAGTTCCAAGTATCTGTCTTTTATTCTAGTTCAATTGTAGTAGGTGGGTTTAAAATTGTACCTTTCAACTTTATCTAGAGGCAATTGTAATAGATACTCTGAGTATTCAAGTTAGAGTTAACTTGAAGTTGTCGCAACAGTTAGATGTTGGTTGTCACAACGGGATTAGTGTAAATCCTTAGGTTTACAAAGTGTTTTGTAAATGTTGTTTTGGCTCAGTGACTTAGTGGAGTATTTGGGAAAATCCTATTGAGTAAGGTCGTGGTTTTTCACCTTTTGAGCCGGATGTTTTCCACATAAAAATACTTGTGTTCTTTACTTTTCGCATTTACTATTTCAGCAATAGTAGGTTAAGGAGAAGAACCAGATCCTTCTATAATCAGTGTAAGCGAAAAATTAGACATCACACAAATAATCTCTCTCGTGTGATATTGAAGTTAAAACATTATTAAATGTTTAATCTATTCAGCGAAGATTTGAGTTATTATGTGATGTTATTGGTGAGTTTGATGTTCATGCGAGCCGAAACTCAATTTTTATATAGTTTTAATTATATAACACTAACATAACTTTGTATAACAATGTAAAAATGTGTATAAATATCTCTCATGCATTGTTAATTTGTAATAAGTGTAGAATAGTATATAATGTTTGTATATCGGGTACATAAATGTTGTTTCAAAAAGCCATTACTATGCGACGTCAAGCTTAAAAAATGACTGCATAGCACCAATGTGTTATTTGAGCTATATTTTGGTGTAAATCTCTCTATTAATTATTATCCATCAAACTTGGTGGCAACTTGAATTCCAATTTCATTACGTATATTAAACATCGGATAGCTGGTGGAGGTAGCAACTAATAATGATTGGTTCCACTTAACTTGACTCAAAAGCTGATACTAGCAATATAAAAAATATAAAAAATAAAAAATAAAAAAGCTGCCAATGTTAAAGTATACAGTAAAAATAAAGCGCTTTTCCTTCGTTTGACATAAAAGTGCCAACGTTGACAAAATTGCAAAAGTAAATCTTTATAGTTTTAATATATCAAGATCTTTTCTTCTTTTCCCAGCAATTATTTCCTAGTAATGGAGCCCAATGTGGTAGAACTTTTCTTGACAAGGGATGCACCTAACATCATGGCAAAGGAGGTATATAGAGCGAGTTGGTTTAATTTTTATTAAAATCAAATCAAATCAATTATAAGAATTTGAGTTGGTTAGATTTTGTCATATTTTTTCGATTTTTTAGTTGCAGGAATATTATTTTAATTTTAATTTATCGGAAAAGGCTTAAAAATGCCACTCAACTTTCAGAAATGGTCTATCCATGTCATCCGTTAAAAAAATGTTCATTTCATGCCACTGATGTTACACATTTGGCTCATACATGCCATTATTGACTAACGGCTCAATTTTTATTTTATTTTTAATTTTTTTTAAACCCCAACATTTCCACGTGTAATGTCCCCATTCGTCCGAATTAACCCATGCCCCACATTATAAATATTAAAAATTGAGTTGTTAGTCAATAATGGCATGGATGAGCAAAATGTGTAACGTCAATGGCATGAAATGAGCATCTTTTTAACGGATGGCATGGATAGACCATTTCTGAAAGTTGAGTGGCATTTTTAGACCTTTTTCGTTAATTTATTAAAGTTAATAGATAAAATTTTAATAAGTGAATATATGTTTAGTAAAAATTAAAAAAATGGACAAACATATGATCTATTAAAATATTTTCATGGGAGATTTTTCTTTTTTAGTAACACGTGATAGTTATTTTCTTAGTCATCTAACAATAAATTTCCGTTAATGTACGCTTTCAATGTTAATTGAATTTAACAATTAAACATAAATGTCAATATGACACCTAAATAATGATATATTTTATTGACGCATTTTAATAACACTTGATTAGAAAGTGATACAACCAATTATTTAAAGTAAATAAAAAAGAATGCACTTCATAGTTCCATTAAATATCACATTTCATGAGAGGATCCCAAATATTTTTAGATATTTTTCTTAAAGAAAATTTTATATAAAATCTTAAAAGTATATGTAAAAATTATATATTTATATGTCGGTTTGATTCGAATTTTTTTATTCAATACCAAATTAAAACAAATTTAATCGGGATTTTTTAATCGATTTTGTGTAATTTTTCGATTTGGTTTCAACAACCCCAACTTTGGCTTCTAATACTGTACTTTTTGTTTCCGTGAATTACAAAATACCATGTGGCTAGTTGGATGTCATCTCATTGTAATTGTTACATGAAATGACGTGATAAAGGGTCGCAAAATCTTGAAATTATCTTTCTTTTTAACTTGTCAAAACTTAGCAATTCTTCTCTTATGGCATACAAGCAATAAAGCACGTATTATCACTTCTTGGATTTGCACTAAGCATATCAAATTTGACCACTCTTGTTATCCACTCAATCTCTCGCGATTTGATAAACCCTTAATCTAATTTCATCAATGAGTAACACATACTATAATTAGCTGGAATATATATATATATATATATATATATATGATTAATGACGTTAGATTCAAACAAATGAAAGACGTAATAAATGACAAAAACAATGATAACGGTGATTCCAAAACCAATGATAAGGGTGGTTTTAAGGATATGTGGACTAATTCAATACAAATGATTAATGACGTTAAATTAAACAAATGAAAGACGTAAGTGGAAAAACCAATTATAAGGGTGATTCCAAGCTCGGTTGATGGCTCGATGAGGAACGTGCCCTCGATTCCGAGCTTTACTTATGAAGAACTTATGATAAAAGTAAGAACTTTGGACAACAAAGAGAATTGAAACAAATTTCCTTGAAATGTGTGTTACAATGTGTCCCATGAATAATAAGTTTTCCCCTTTATATAGTAGAAGAGTATTATCCTAAGTACAATTCTAAGAAAGGTAAAAATCTTCTGTTTCGCTAATCACTGTATTTCTGCCGATACGGGCCGAGATTCACGCCGTGATATCTGGTTGAACACAGACATCACGACCCTTTGTTAGTCGTGTGCAGTTGTTTGGTAATGTTCTCCGAAGTATTGATCCTCGAACTGGACCCGGAGGACATGGTCCCGATATCCCCGAGGACAGGTGTTTTGCCTGAGCCCCGATACGAGGGGCTCCTCGCTCTGACTCCGATTATTACGGTCATGTTCATGCTCCGTTTGACTTACCAAGAAATCGAGGTGTTCCGTGGGCCCGATTTTACCTGTATACAGATAGCCCCTCGTTTCTCAGAGAGTAGGCTTGCCGAAACGATGGGAAACAACAGATGACTCTGGTCCTTCCTTCGTACGTCACGACAAGGGAGCCGAAACATCCCATCAATCGCGTCATTATGACTTAGGACACGTGTCGTTCACCTGCAGATTGCCTCCAAATGTGAAGCATCAGTTGTTTCCCTATAAAAGCTTCCTCTTTTTGTCCCTTTTCTACTTCTCGACCAAATCACTACCTTCGAGCCTTTCAGCAATCAACAAACCTTCTTCAAACCTCCATATCTTCATCCTTGTTCTTTAATTTCCATAGAAATCTCTAGATTTATGCCCAGATTTTCTTCAAATCTTCATGCTCTGTTCTTCATCTCCAAAGCCCATTGTTCCAAAAAATTTCATTCTTTCCTCAAATTTTCAAACACTCCCCCAAATGAAAATGGCCAAAACATCAAAAACCGTTCCTCAACAAGTTACCTTTTAAGCTTCTCAACCGACTGCTGGTACTGAAGTGGTTGCCCCTGAGGTGGTTGCCCCAAAACGGCTTTCCCCATTGTGGCTGCTAATGAACCGGTCGCCGAGCCTTCGATGTTCATTCTCTAGTGTTGCTCCATTGCAGATGACTTTAAATTCGAGAAGCCCTCACGCAAACAGGACCGGGGTGAAGGAGTCTCGAGGTACATATGTTTTGTGACTGAAGATGTTCTTCCCAAAGTTCGTAAGGACCTATAATTAGGAAGGCAAGAACGTATTAGTCCCCGGGACCGAGGACGTTGTCACTACCCACTAGGGGGTACTTAAGTGTTTACACTTACCCCTACACAGTGGGCACGATAGACCCGATCGTTCTAGACTTTTGCAAGAGGTACGAGGTGTTCCTCGGGCAAATCCACGCACCATTATGGAGGATCGTGACCCTCCTCCGCTACTTCATGAACAAGAACAAATCTCGTCGATTCACGATCGACCACCTTCTTCGATTATACAGTTCCCGAATGTTTCGAGGGGGACTGATCAAGCTTACCTGCCGTGCCAGCAAGGCCCCCTTCTCCAGTATCGACGAAGACCGAAACTGGGGCTGGCAGGGATGCTTTGTCTGAGTGAAGACCGAGGATTTGATCCCCCTTGAAATTCATGCCATTCCTTGAGAAATTGAATGCATCTCGTAAGTGCAACTCCCTCTTTCAACATTAAAAATTCTTTTTCTTTCATTTCTATCTTCTCATTCATGCTTGTGGTTGTGCAGCTGTCGCCTGGGTTCCAAATGCGGTCCCCCGGTTAAAGGATTGGATCGAGGGCATCTGTACTCAGATTTCATACTTCGAGTGCACATGGCGCGAACTCTCGAAGGGCCGATGCGAGGCGCGTTCTCATGGTATGGCCTTTTTCGAGTAGCCAATACTATGTCTTCACCGTTCATTATTCTAACGCCTCTTCCCTCTTTGTTGTTGTAGGTTTGCCTAAGACCACCGAACTTAGGCCTTCATAAGGGGATGAAGATGTGCCCCCGTTCGTTGATCCATACATTTCTTCCACCGATGGAAAAACAAATAGGAAAAGAAAACCCTTGGGCTCCCGGGGCTACGAGGTGAAAAAGCCAAAGAAGCGGGTGCTTCACAAGCCCAGGAGGGGCTCCAATTCCCAAGTGCCAACCTTCGACTCCCTCATTTGGCTTAGGGACGAGCCGGAGGATGAATCTATTTTTGTGACCTAGAGGACGAACTATCCCGGGGACTGGGATGCATCCTAAGAGGAGACTCATGAGATCAACGCCCGTAAAACTCAAGAAACCGATGTGGATATCCGGGGTGAAACTTCCCAGGATAACGGTTCTGCTTTAAAGTAAGCGCCCAGCGTAATTGATATCTCGGGGACGTCTTCCTATACTAAGTCTATGCTCGAGAAGGCCCAAGCGAGAAAGGATAAATCCAACGAGGGGGCCAGGGTTCGGAGGATCCCCTTTACTCTTTATCGACTGTGTGGACTCATCCGCTTTGGAGGACCTCTCCGGGCTGGGCGGAAGTTTTGCAAAAAGACACTTCCACGGAAGCTGGCAGGCCGAGCTCGAGCCCAAAATTAATCAATCAGTCCTCGGTCTAAGTGTGGACCTCAGTCATAAGAGATCGATCATATTGACCGTCCCGGAGGATGCTCGGATTCTATCCTCTCCTGAACCGGGTAAGGCACTATTCCCTCCCATCTATCTATTGTTATCTATTTTTGATGTATCTTACATTTTTTTCCTTTTTGTAGGCCTCTGTACTTTACCATGATAGTTTCCTCTGATACCGGGTTGAAGTCAATCAACTCGAGCTCGAGATCGAGGATCTTGCCTACAAAGGGACATGTACAAGCTTTTTAGTGAGTAGCAGAAAGGGATCACCAAGAACCTCCAAGCCGAGCTGGATGCGGCTCAAAAAAAGGCATCAACCGTAAGGTAGGAGCATGCCGACTTGGTGGAAAACGTAAAGGTTTTTTATGTTAGAAATGATGATCCGGTCACAGAGGTTAACAACAATACTTTGCAGGTCCAACAGAAGATCGACCAGATCGAACAACTCCGCAGGGAGATGGATAATATCCAAGTAACGACCAATTTGTGGAAAAATAAGATGGACCTGCTAGACTCGAAGAAGGAGACTGCCCAGGACAAGTTTTCTTGGGTGTAACTTCATCTTCGGATGGCGAAGGAGAAGGACGATGCACGGGCTCGACAAAATGAGGACCTCCAAGCCCAACTGGGCTCGGCCATCACTGAATGGGATGCCCTTGGCAAGGAGCTCGAAATAACGAGGTCCAAGTTGGAAGCAACCTCGGATAATATTGATAAGATATTGGCCCAATACAAGGCCGATGTTGAAGCAGTCGAGGCCCGCCTAAAGACTACTGCTGATTACGTGAGGCGCCTATCCCGAAGGGAGACCCTAAAGGAAATACATGCCCGAGGCTTCGACCTAACTGCCGAGATCGAAGAGGCAAAAGGACTCTAGGTCGAGGCTAAGAGGCTAGTTGAACCCTGAGGTGATGACGACTTCGGGGGCTCTAAAGAATACGAAGGCCCTGACGGTTCTGGTGATGATACGGGTTCTGGTGAATATCAGGCGGAGATGCCTTACGATTTTGTTTTTTGTTTTTGTTCTTGTACATTTATTTTGTTGAGGCTGTTTTTATTGGCTTTTGTAAAGATATTCCGGAATATATAAAGATTTTCCCTTTTGGAAATTTTCAATTCTATTATCTTCAACACCATTTTACAATTGCAATCATTTCTAATGCCCTAACACAAAATCAAACGTAGTAATAAGTCGATTTTCTGACCAATTAAGACTCGTTTTTGATGCAATTTTTGCTCTAAAGTTGTAGAAACTCAGAGTGACCAAAAATTCCCCCAAGATGCTTGCTGAAATATTTTTAGACTATATCTTTGCCGAGGGTAACCTTTGAACAGGTTTAGAATTTTGTTTAAGGCCTTATGTTTTGATTAAAGGTAATCGTTTTTAAGGAGGTCGTAGCTTGTTAGGTTTAGGCACTTCTTAATAGGCTTTGTGCCTTAGGTTTTCGATAACACGAGCTGCCCAAAGTTGTTTCGGACGACACTCCCCGAGTAGGGATAGCCCATTGGGCTCTAATAGGGGTGATCCTTGGGATTGGTAGTCCTTGGATAGGAATAGCCCTTAGGCTTGATACGTTTAAGAAGCAAAAAATGTGTATTAGCAAGGTAGAAACTTTCTTTCATTTATGTGTGTAACGTGCAAGATTGTAAGTGTGTAAAAACTCGTATTATGGCTGAGGTGGTCTACGCGACCACAGTTCACTTGACCGTTTGGCCCTTACAACAAATCCTAAACATCGAGCCTAGATTGTTCAAGTACAAAGTTCCCTTCCTTGCTAACTATATCCTGACCTGATGGTGATGGCCCCCAATATTCAAAGTCAATCTTTGAGAGGACTCGAATACTGCTGATGTGACCATGGACTCCGATTTGAAACCAGTCTTCGACTCTAAGTTAGCACGATTTATTGTTGCCTCATTAAAACCCTTGCCGAAAAACCCATTTGGGACAAAATCGGTTCAAGGGAAAAAGAGTACAACACGTGCTTTCAAACCTACCAGTTGTATTCTCTTTTGGTTGTTGCATGCAAGAATTAGTACAATTCGTTAAAAAAGTGATTGAGGTCATACCTTAGCAGTAGTATCAATTTAAGTGGATCACATTCCAGTTGTTCAGTAGTTGCCCACCGTTTCCTGCTTCGAGTTTGTACGAACGTTTACCGTACTACTAATGACTCGATATGGTTTCCCAATTCGGTCCCAGCTTCCCTTTGTTCGGGTTCTGGGTGTTCAATGTTACTTTTCTTAACATCGAGTCCCTGATATTGAAGTGTCGGAGGTTGGATCTTCAGTTGTAATATCTTTCTATCCACTATTTCTGGGCGGCCAACCGGACTACGGCAATGTCACGCCTCTTATCCAATAGTTCCAGGCTCATGATCATGGCCTCATTGTTTGATTATTCGGTTGCATATTGGAACCTGAGGCTTGGTTCCCCCACCTCAACCGATATTAGTGCTTCGGTGCCAAAGATCAACGAAAACGGAGTGGCCCCGGTACTAGATTTTAAGGTCGTGCGGTATTCCTACAAGATTTCGAGCAAAATGTCCTTCCATTTTCCTTTGGCCCCAATCAACCTTTTCTTATGGATTTGAAGTATGGTCTTATTCATAGATTCTGCATGTTCGTTCCCATTAGGGTGATAGGGTGTTGACAAGATCTTTTGATTTTATGGTCCTCGAAAAATTTGCATACCTTGTTGTCAATAAATTGGTTCCCGTTATCACATACTATCTCGACCGGTATACGGAACCGACATATTATGTTGTCCCAAATGAAGTTGATGACTTCATTTTCCTGGACCTTTTTGAATACTTGAGCTTCGACCCACTTAGAGAAATATTCAGTCATAAATAGTATAAATTAAGCCTTAACGGGTGCCCATGGTAGGGGACTGACAATATGCATTCCCCATTTCATGAACGGCCAAGGCGAAATGACTGAATGCAGTAACTCCCCCGGTTTATGGATCATTGTTGCATGCCTCTGACAGTCGTCACGTCTCCATACAAAGTCCTTCGCATCTTTCTCCATGTCAATCCAATAATTGCTATCTCTGATTATCTTAGAAAACAAAGATTCTGCTCTCGAGTGGTTTCCGCATGTGCCTTCGTGAACTTCCCTCAAAACATATTCGGTGTCTCCCGTCTCCAAGTATATGGCGAGTAGCCATCGAATGTTCTTCTGAACAGGGTACCTTCGAATAGGCTAAACCTGGCCACCGTCGTGCGTAGATCTCTCGATTCTTTAGGATCTGAGGGTAACTTCCTAGTCTTCAAGTAGTCTATATACTTGTTTCTACAGTCCCAAGTTAAACTCATTGAGTTTATCTCGACATGCCCTTCTTCCACTACTGATTTCATGAGTTGTATGACCGTTCCCGAGCTGAATTCTTCGTCATCAACTAATGACCCAAGTTAGCCAAAGCATCAGCTTTGTTATTTTGGTCCAGGAGTAAGTGATGTAAGGTCCATTCCTTGAATCAATGTTACCTATAGTTTGTCCAAGTACCTTCGTATTCGTTCCTCTTTTACTTCAAATGTCCCATTGACTTGATTTACCACAATGTGGGAGTCACACGTAGATTTGACCACATCGGCCCCTAGGCTTTTATCCATTTTGAGACCTGCAATCATGGCCTAACACTTGGCCTCATTGTTACCGAATTTCACGGTTCTAATAGATTGCCTAACTATGTTACCCGTAGGCGACTTCAACATGATGCCGAGTTTGGACCCCTTTGCATTCTAGGCACTTCCCGTAAAGAGGGTCCAGATTCCCGAGGAAGTCTCCGGGGTCAATAGAAATTCCTTTTCAACTTTGGGTATTAAGGTCGACGTGAAGTCAGCCATGGAGTCTTCAAAAATTTTAGATTTGATGGTGGTTCGGGATCGATACTTGATATCGTACCTGCTAGTTTCTACGGCCCATTTGGCCAATCATCCCCAGAGCTCGAGTTTGTGCATTATGTTCCTTAGTGGTTAAGTAGTTACGACACATATGAAATTGCATTGAAATTATGGCTTTAACTTTCTGGAGCCGCTTAGCAAAGCGAGAGCCAATTTCTCTCGGTGAGGGTAGCTTGTTTCGGCCTCTCCTAGAGTCCTGCTAACATAATAGATAGGAAATTGCGTACCTTCCTTTTCTCGAACTAAGACTCTGCTTATTGTTATTTCGTATACCGCTACGTGCAGGTACAACTACTCGTCTGCATTCGGAGTATGAAGCAAAGGTGGACTCGAAAGGTGTCGTTTGAGTTCTTCTAGAGCTTGTTGGCACTCTGGGGTCCATGAAAAGTTATTCTTCTTCTTCAATAATTAGAAGAACCAATAGCTTATCGGAGGACCTTGATAGAAACTGACCCAAGGAGGCTATGCACCCAGTTAGCCTCTGAACGGTCTTGACATTGTCCACCACGGTGATGTGTTCTGTTGCTTTGATATTGTCGGGATTGATATCGATCCCCCGGTCGGATACCATGAATCCAAGGAACTTCCCGGATCCGACCCTGAATGCGCATTTCTACGGGTTCAAAATCATATTGTATTTCTTCAGTATGTTGAAGGTTTCCTGCAAATGTTCCAAATGGCCCTCCGCTCGTAGGGACTTAACTAACATGTCGTCAATGTAAACCTCCATTGATTTTCCTATTTGTTCTTAAATCATCAGGTTTACTAGGCGTTGATAAGTGGCTCCGATATTTTTAGTCTGAATGGCATTACATTATAACAATAGGTGCCAAATTTAGTGATGAAAGAAGTTTTTTCTTGATCGCCTGGGTCCATCAAGATTTGGTTGTACCCTTAATAGGCGTCGAAAAAGTTAAGTACCTCGTGCCCGGCCTTTGCATTGATCATTCGATCGATGTTAGGCAAAGGAAAAGATTCCTTAGGTCACTCCTTGTTCAAGTATTTATAATCTACGCACATTCTTAATTTATTTCCATTTTAGGCACTACCACTACATTAGCTAACCAATCCGGGTACTTAACTTCCCGAATGGAACCTATTTTAAGGTTTGGATACCTCATATTTGATGATTGCATGCTTGACATCCGACTAAGGCCTCATCTTTTGTTTAACCGAGTGGAATTTCTTATCCAAGCTCTGCTTATGAGTGGTTATTTCTGATTGGATCCATGTCATATCAAGACGGGACCAAGCAAAACAATCTATGTTACCTATAAGGAATTCAATGAGGTTTTTCTAAGCTCGCAAGTTAACCCCATGCCTAGGTATTCCTTCCGATCGGGAAAATTTTCAATCAATATGACTTACTCCAGCTCCTCGACCGTTGACTTGGTGGCATATTGTCAGGGGCGATGAACGACCTAGGAACTCCATCATCATCATCCTCGCCTGATTTTTGCTTCTTCGATTCTGTCGGGGCCGATGTCGGTGATTGCTATTTAGAGTCTTCCTTGCTAACTGACTCTGGGTTCTTTGATGTCGAGAGTGCGGACATCAGAATCACCTCATCGACCGCGAACATTTCTTTTGCGGCAAGCTGTTCTCCGTAAACTGTTTTGATCCCTCTCGGTGTGGGGAACTTCAACTCCCGGTGTAGTGTCGAGGGTATTGCCCTCATGTTGTGAATCCATGGCCTTCCGAATAAAGAGTTTTACCTCATATTCCCCTCGATGACGTAGACTTT
Organism: Nicotiana undulata; assembly: GCA_005239495.1. Lineage (NCBI taxonomy): Eukaryota > Viridiplantae > Streptophyta > Magnoliopsida > Solanales > Solanaceae > Nicotiana > Nicotiana undulata. Next base: position 69,169 of record ML298827.1, read on the forward strand.
CGTTTCCTGGATGGTTCCGACGGTTTTCACTAGCAGAGTTATCTCCATTGTAGTAGTTTCACATGCCATGTTGATATCTATTTAAGACTCGGATGCAGGAATTATTTGGTTTTGTATACCCGACTTCTCTACGACCCTCGATCCGATGATATTGGCTGAGCTACCTGGATCAATCAACACACTATTAACTCGAGATTTATTTATGAGTACATAATTTACTAGCGCATCGTTGTGTGGTTGTACGATGCCTTCAATGTCTTCATCATTGAAAGAGATGGTCCGCTCCGGCATGTAATCTTGGGTTCGCTTTTCCCTTGTAATGGACACCTTAGTGTGCTTCAGCATTGGCCACTGGGCCACTTCTTCTCTTAACTGTCAGCAGTCTTCGGTCATGTGGTCGTGGGTGCCATGATACTTACACATCAGGTTGGGGTTTTTTTTGGCAGGATCGGGCCGAGGTCACTTGGTATCTTTGATGCTCCGATGTCTGATATAATGCCGGAAACATCGACGCTAAAGTTTTACTCCGATAACCTCGGTGCCTTTCTGCCCTAATTGGCCTGTCGAAATCGTTTTTTCTCATGAGTCCCCCATTATTTTGACCTCGATCACTTCTTTTTTCATTCCTCACTAGGTTGCGTCCGGATCCACTGCCCCTTAGAGATCCGCTATAACGTTGATATTGATCTCTGCTTGGTCTTAGTTCATGATCGACAACTCTATTAAACATGTCATTAGTTCTGATGGGATACACGGACCTAAAGGGCCCCCCGAGGTGATTATCATCCACTATGATTTTCGATTGGTACCTGTTATGGACGTCAACCCAATTTACCGTCGGGTACTCTATCAAATTCTGTTTCAGCTTATGTGAAGCAAAAGAGCTTTGGCGTTGACTCCTTGAGTGAGTTCTTGAACTGCCCAATCGTCTGAAACCAGGGGAAGATCTATCCTTTCAATTTGCAACCTCGATATGAATTCCCTATGCATTTCGTTATCTCTTTGTTTGACTTTAAGGAGGCCTGATTTTCTGGTCTCGACTTTGATGGCTCCGGCATGAGCTTTTACGAGGCATCTACAAGCATAACAAATAAAAGAGTGGAATTAGGGGCCAGGTTGTGATACCATATAATTGATCCTTTAGATAGGGTTTCCTTGAACTTTTTCAGCAGAACCGACTCGATTCCGTCTTCTTCTAAGTCATTTCCCTTGATTACACACGTATAGGAGGTCACGTGCTCATTTGGATCCGTGGTCCTGTTATACTTTGGAATTTCGAACATACCGAACTTCTTTGGGATCGGTTTCGGAGCTGCTCTCAGAGGGAAAGGTTTTTGGACAAATGTCTTGGAATCCAGGCTTTTCAATATCGGGGGTGCTCCTGGGATTTGATCAACCATGGAGTTATAGGTCTCCATTTTTGTGTCGTTTTCTTTGATATTCTTTTCTCTCGATTCGACCCGTTTTGTTAGCTCCTTAAGCATCTTTATTATCTCGGGGTTGGTCCCGGGTTCAACTTCACTTGGCCTGCAACTGCGTTATTGTTGCATGTTGATCCACTAACATTTCGAAGATCACCCGCAAATTAATCCAATCACCTTTGCCGACGTATGTACTCGGGGCTATCGATCGGGCTCCCCCGCGAACGCTGTTTTCGGGATCGATAGGCAAGTTTGCATCGATAGCCACATGTGAGTTAGCATCAAACGGGTGCGCATCTGGAACTCCATTGGGGGTCAACAGGAGGCACCTCGTTGTTGGGCACTACGTTATTGTTCTCGCCATGGTGGCCAGACTCAGCATCAACATTCAGATAAGCAGATTGAGAGTTCGGCATTTTTAATTGGGAAAAGGTCCAAAATTGCCCCTCTACTATGGTATATTGTGTACTTCTGCCACTCGTTATACTTTTCGTCCAAATCTATCCCTACCGTTAACAAAGTTTGCATAATTGCCCCTAACCTTAACGTCCCTCCACTGTGGCAGTTGACCCCTCTTATATTTTGTCCATGTCAGCAGCCAAGTCAGCAGGTCCCACCAAATAAAATGCCATGTCAGCATTGAAATTAATTTAATCCTCAAACAAATTATGTTTCTTTATCAAAATTAGAAAAAGATAAAAAAAAAAAAATTATCTCCTCGCAATAAACCCTACCTGCCTCTAACCTCACCTCACGATAACCCATGCCCATTCCTTAAATTAAGGGGACTAAGAGGAACAAATGAATTGATAAAATCTGGAAGTAAGAGAACAAATGAATTGTCTTCAATCCTGCACAGTTGAGGTTTGAGTCACCGCCATCGACTAATAATAGTGAAAAGACTGAAGCCCAAGAGATCTTCATTTGCTTGGAATTGACTGTTCAAGTCTCTTTTTTTGTACCAAAATCTTGAAAACACTCCATCTTGAACTGGGATTTTCTTGTTTTCTCAAATCTATTTTACCGGTTAGGAGTATTCAAAGTTAACTAGGAGCAAAAAAATTTAAAATACCATGAGTAAAACAAGCACAAAAGATCCCCATTTTTTTTGTACGAAAATCTTGAAAAAATCTTATCTTGAAGTGGGGTTTTGTTTTCTTGGTTTTTTGAGATCCATTTTTACTGATTTGGAAGAGTAATGGCCGAACAACAAATTTATATGGGAGAGTAACGACTGAACTTCAGTCTATATTGTGTGCTCTAATCAACTGCTTTAAAATGCTTGTTGTGGAGTGGCATTGGAGTTTGGTGTTTGTTGTTGTGACTGTATATGTTGTGTTTAGTTTTGTAATTGATATGTTGTGATTCATAGCTCATATGATTGGGAGATGAGGGGAGCTAGTAACATGGAGGTTAGTTCTGCCCAGAGAAATTTTCCGGTGAAATGCCATGGTTTCCGACGATTTTGGTATGAGGTGAGGGAGAGAAGATGAGAGAAAGGGATGAAGAGGTGAGGAGTGGGCGGTCGTATTAGCTGAGGTTATGTTAGGGTTTTAATTTTGTGGGGTCGATGACATGGCATCTAACATGGAGGCTGACATGGATAAAATTGATGGGGTCAGCTGCCACTGTGTCAAAACGTTAGGGTTAGGGGTAATTTTTAAAACTTCATTAACGGTAGGGACAAGAATGGACAAAAAGTATAACGGGTGGCACAAATAAACAATAAATAATAGTAGAGGGATATTTTTTACCCTTCTCCCTTTTTAATTTGACCTGAAATTAAAATCTCAAAGAACAAATGTAAAATAGAGTGAATTGAAAATTTGTATCAAATTACCATTATTGAACTTTGAACAACAAAGAGAATCGAAATAAATTGTCTTGATATGCGTGTTATAATGTGTCCCTTGAATAATAAGTTTTTCCCTATATAGTAGGGGAGTTTTACCCTAAGTACAATTCTAAGAAAGGTAAAAATCTTTTGTTTTGCTAATCACAGGTTTCACGTCGTGATATCCGGTTGGGCACGGACATCACGACCCTTTGTTAGTCGTGTGCAGTTGTTTGGTAATGCTCTCCGAAGTCTTGATCCTAAAACTGGACCCGGAGGACATGGCCCCGATATCCCGAGGGTAGGTGTTTTGCCCGAGCCCTGATACGAGGGGCTCTTTGCTCTGACTCTGATTCATTACGGTCAGGTTCTGCTACGTTTGACTTGCGTGAAATCAATGTGTTCAAGCCCGATTTTACCCGTATACAATATAGTAACATATTTTTCAAAATAAAGATTTTCACTAAGGTACTAATTAGGTTAAAAAATCGATCGGAGTTTTCTTTGGTTAATCAACTAATGTCCTGCTTCAAGTTTATAACTATTTAGATTTGGCTTGAAGCTACTGGAGTTTGATCAGCGATTTCCTAAGTGATTGGGAAAGGAGAAGTTTGACAATGATGGAGATGTTAAAGGGAGTGGTAAGGATTTAAGGCTAGGAAAGATGAAGTTTTGGTTTTGAACAGGGATCAAAAGTTTCGAGTATAACTCTTACCTCATTGTTGTCGGCCGAAGCTTTCCTTTTCTTTTTTTTGGTTCTTTTCAAATTGGAAGAGAATATTAGGGGACAACACAAAAGGATCGGATTTTGGTTAATTTTTAGCCACGCGAGCAAAACTACGCTTATTAGATTAATTAAAGATTAATTAGTTTCTAATAATTTTGCCGTTTGATGTAAGGGAAAATTTGAATCATTTTAGTGACGGCGAGAATATATCTAACACATGTATAACAGAAGGTAAACATAAATCATTTTATATAGTTAATGGGTAAATTTGGACCTTTTTCCCTTAATTGTCATATAAAATTTGCAGGCGAGTATGATTCTAATGGAAAATGTAAATAGATTAAATATACATAGCCGCACAAATAAAACCAATTTCTCTACACTAGCTTTTATATTTATAATAAATAGTTGTCCACAACGGCGATGCTTAAAGAACACATGCATCACTGTATAATGACCACCAAATAAAAAGTACATGTAATACTCCGACGCCTCGAGCATGTTTTAGAGCATGAGGCGTGTAGAATACTATCTTTAAGGTATTAATTGTCCTAATTATATGCAAACAATTAATTATTGTTTGCCAATAAACCTTACACAATACAACAAAACTTTTAAAATCTGCCAGCAGCAATTTTTGAAGTCTCTTAAGAACAAAAGCATGCGTTGAGATATTAAAAATTATGAATATTTGAGATTGAATTGAAATCTTTTGGAATTGAGGGGAAAATGTCCAGAAATAAGTAGTTAATATAGCAAAAAGGAGCTAGGTTAACTGTTAACACTGTTTTAATTTTATATTGGTGGTTGGAATGAAGTGTAATAGGGTTTTGGATTGATAGAAAAGAAAATAATTTTTTTTTTCAAAAACTCTTACCATGAGTTAGGTGAGTCCGCAACCAAAATGTGGTTTATTTGGACTCAAAGAACCAAAATGTGTGGAAAGAAATTGGGCACCATAATATATATAACGCCCTAGTTGACCGCGCTATACCTTAATGGTTGTTTGTCCGTTAAAGTATAGTGTGGTGAAATACGACGCTATACTTAAGCATTGGGCCCATCAATAATTCTTCTGGGCTTTACTGACATATCAATAATTCAACTGGGCATAGCGCGTATATTTAAGGCGTAATATCTCAAATAATTGTACCCCCGGACTGGTTTTTACCTTATTTAAGGAGGTTCAGGATTTTGTAAAAATCCATTCAGGATTCTTTAAGTCTTCTAAAATATTTCTTCGTTAAGTTATTTTGCATTTTGTCATAATGCCTGAAGAGCGAAGAATTAGGGCTTCATTATATTGGGGAAAGAGGGGGGGGGGAGGGGGGGGGATGAGGTTATGGTGGCGAATAACTCAGTAAGCTATAGTTTATCTCCACAGTGTCATGTTAAGTTGCCACTTACGATGGAGTACGATACCAATGTATCGTACTTATGTAAAAAAAAAATGTGTGTGAGCAAACGTTCCATGAATATTAAAGTAACTAGAAGATATCCGTATTTTGTCACTCTGCAAGGGGTTGTTTGTTATGCTGAGTTTAACGTCGAGGACGATGAAACTCTAGGAGATCTTTTGAGGACTCCGATGAATACCAGAAATTTTTGTGATAAAATTGTTGGAAATGTACGTCAAGGCAGAATATGTTCGCAATAATAAGGTTGCACAAAGTAGGGATATCCCTCAATCATCGGGTGGTTATGTTGGATCAGTTTTAGCTGAACAGGTTACGAGTGAAAGAGTTTGACATGATCTAAACTTATCTCCACGGGCAAATGAGGAGCGAGAAAATAATTTGTCACCTAGTTGACATAATCCACAAACCGAGTGGTAAACTTTAATTTTCCTTTGTGTTACGATGTTTATTTTTATGTATTGAATTTGTATTAATACTCATAAATTCCACAGGGGGTAACGTCCAGATATGAATTTTACAAGTTATGAACGAACAGCCAAATGGAATATGAGTGTTGGATCATGGCGGTCCATCCGGGAGTCATCATCTACATGATAATGTCCATCATGGGATATCAACACATTATGATTTGTAAGTGAAGTGATAAGCTATATGTAAAGTTGGATCAATTTGAGTAACTCATTATTTTATTGGTTGTGCAGTGAAAACGAGCAACTTGAAGGTCCTGTCCTTACTCAATTGCCCAAAGACGACATATTTAATCGGTATCTGGCAGATGCGCAGAGTCGAGAGGAGAATAGTGATTATGACAACAATGTTGATGAGTCTTAAGATGACACACCCTTCCCTGATGAGGGTGATGATAAGGAGGAAGAAAATGTTGAACCTGATTTGACGAGGGAGCATGCTCCACCTCCCGTTATACCAAGAGTGTACGAGTCTCACGTGTTGTTTCATTCAAGAGAGATTCCCTACCTTGAAAATTTGCCAAGTATGCCGGATGTGAATGCCTCACAAGGGATATTGACAAAATTCGGACAGCAATGTGGTATGAACCTAGAGCAACAGTGATGTCAAAGTGCATGCTTTTTTCTGATAAAGCGCACCTAAGCAGGGTTGTGCGAATGTACAACATAAAAGAGTATCATGCTATCATGGTTCATGAGTCATCTCCGGATGTATACAAGGTTATTTTCCGTAGATGATTTACAAGTTGTAATTGGATGCTACGAGTGAGGAAGACGAAAACAAATATGTGGGTTGTGGGTAAATACATTGGCATCCACAATTGTGAAATGGACACATTCAGTGGGAATAATTTTAGCTTGAATGCTGACTTGATTTCTCATGTCTTGATTCCACACATTCAAGCGTCCATAAGGTACAAGATCAAAGAGTGTATAACATCTGTCCACCGGGAATATGGGTGTACCATTACCAAAATAAAGGCATTTCTCGAGCGCAAACGTGCATTTGAAATTGTTTATGGTAATGGGATAAGTCCTTTGCATCTCAACCCAGGTATATGGCCGCATTGCAACACTTTAACCCCGAGATTGTTGTTGAATGGAAGCTTGAGCGGAGTCTGGGAATACCAGAACATATATTCAGATATGTGGTTTGGGCATCTAAACTAGCAATTGACAGTTTTGTGCATTGCTGGCCAGTAATATCCATAAACGGCACTCAAGTCTATGGGAAGTATGATAATAAGTTGTTGATCGCCGTTGCAGTAGATGCTAATGGAGGTATATTTCCACTAGCTTTTGATATTTGTGCCAATGAAATCTTAGAGACGTGGACACTATTTTTGAACCACTTGAAGGAGCACGTTGTTAGACAACGTTCAGGCTTTTGTCTAATATCTGATCGGCATGGTGGTATTTTAAGTTCTGTACACAATTTGCATGCATGGAAGGAACCGTATGCCTACTACCGTTACCGTGTGAGGCACCTGAAGTCCAATTTCTATAAGGCATATCCCAACAAAGATTTGCATGATTTAATGTGGATGGCTGCAACAGATCGCCAAGAGTGTAAATTCAGGAGGCGAATGGAATTGATCAGGCAGGAAGACCAAGAAGCCTATCGTTGATTGATGTGACATGAGCTTGACAAGTGGACTTTGCATGCGGATGGTGGCAAAAGATGGGTAATTCTGACTACAAATGTGTCAGGGTCTTTCAATGGGTTATTGAAGTCTGCACGTGGATTGCCTTTCACTGCCATGGTGAGAATGTCATTCAAGCAGATGGCGGAGAGGTTTGTTGAAATGACTAGAGGTGCATCGTCATAGATGGAAATGGGTGTTGAATTTATACCAATACCAATGAAAAGATTTGAGAAATACAGGAAGCGATCACATTGGCATTCATTTTTGTAGTATTGCAACGAGCAAAATATTTTTGAAGTTTGCACCGCTATCCATAACAATCGGGGAATAATACACATACCGCCAATGAATCCAAAAGGTTATGCTCCTGCGGAAAATGGTCCATCTATCACATGTCGTGCTCACATGCCATGAAGTGCTTTCAACATACAGGTTTCGCAACAACGAGGTACGTTGATAAAGAATATAGTGTTGCTTCATACTTAAACACCTATAGTGGACAATTGCAACCAGTAGGTGCTGAGAATTATTGGTCGTCGGAACCATTTAAAATGGTTTGTAACAAGGAGTACTTGCGTTAACGACAAATGCAAAAAAGAACGTGTATACAAAACCAAATGGTTGTTGGTGATACAGTTTATCACCCGTAAATATAGCATATGTTCGCAAACAGGACACAACCGTCGTAAATGTCCTTCAGCTAGTTTGGGTAGCGGTGGTAATTCAGCTCCTGGTGGAAGTTCATCCAATATGCTCGATATGAAGGATACACGTAGTGTTTTTTCTGTAATTTTTCTAATAAGTGTATGTATATGTTCATCTAGTAGAATGTATGAAATAAAATTATGTTTTCATTGATGTTAAGTCTTATTGTTATTTAGCATTAATATATCAGTACAACAATTTAACATACACCCCATGAAAAATAATTGCATTCACCATTATCGTCAATGTATGGCACTATTTCATTGTCACTGTCTTCATCTTCTTTGTGAACATCGTGTACGCACCCTTCGGGACCGAGGGCATCGTAATCTAGGACCCAATTAATACACATTTATCGTATTGCATAGTTATCATCAACAAGGCCACTTGCTTGATTTATAAAACAGTATGGGACTTCAACGTCCAACGTCTGCGGTAGAAACATAGGCAGCACGACACCAATATGCATTATATGTATTTTTATGTCCCCGCTGAAAAAGCGGCCGTTCTGGAAAAGTTGCCTTGTACCCTGAAAAATCATTATCACGCCAAGCATAACGTGACACCAATATGCGTTATGTGTATTGTCTTGTCGAGCTAAAAAAGTTGTCGTTCTAGAAAAGTTATCTTGTACTCTAAAGAATCATTATCACGCAAAGCATAACGTGAAACCAATATGCGTTATGTGTTTTTTCTTGACAATAAAAGCCTAGCACATTTTAATTATTATTTGTGCTTCACCAAAACAAATAGAAAAACTTTCCATAAATTTTTTATTTTCCTTGCATTAAGAAATGTCTGGACGCAGTGACGTACCAAGGTGTTATTGCAGCAAACGTGCAATTTTAAAGCCATGTTGGTCAAATAGTAATGTAGGACACAGACGCAGGATATGTCAACAACTTCTAAGTTATTTCTTTGGAAAAAATATTTGTTAATATTTTTTTATATAAAATGATAACTAATAGTGTTGTGTCATAATCCCCACTGGGAGGACGAAAATCAATGAAGATTTGAAGAATGGTATGATGAACTCATTAACCAGGAATACTACAAATCATGTTTGGATTATGTATGGAATATGACTGGTGAATACGAACTCCAGATCTTTAAATTACAACAATAACTTGCGACAGTGCAAGAGAAACTAAAAGAGGCGAAAGAAGAAAAAATAGGTTGGAAGAGAAATTTAAGTGGTTGAAGTAGAGAATAATGGGCGATACTGACTAAACAAACACATGGATGTGTTGAGTATAGTATTTTATCTTTATGTTTTCTGTGTCATATATTTTCATTAGTTGTACCGAATTTAAATTATGTTAAGTTGATATGTTTGTTTTTGTGTTATAGTATTAAATTAATAAATAACCCGATAAATAAAAACACATTAGCATATAATATAAACTGTAAATAATGTTGCTATTACATATTGAATGTCATATGTACAAATAATCAAAAACGTAAATGTGTCCCACAGCCTATATGCTTTAAAGCATTGGTTGGCCTGAGGAGCACCCCATCCCGTTCGGCTACACTATCAGGATCATCTTCATCACATCGTTTCTTTATTGGAGGATGTGTTGCAGCATGATCGTCGGTAGAAGGGGCCGGCGGTCCAGCAGTAACCTACATAATAATAAGATATTTTAGTATATGCAATATATATAACTAATGTACGTGTTAGCTAAAAAAAAATTAATTGTCTTACCAAGGTCTCGGCGGGCTCCTGAATATAATCATGCGCCTCAGGCATGTCAGTATCGCACAAAGTGGCCTCCTTGACGGGCGAGGATGATGCCTTAAAAAAAGCTTTAGATATTTATGACTAATCAATGAGATAAAATCAAAGATAAATAATAGTAATACAAACTAACCAAATCCTGTGAAAAGATCCTCAACATCCCTCGACGATGAGCCATAACTCAGTCAGAGCCCACTATCTATATCTCGTGTCGGGCGATCATCAGCAACCGTCGATGGCTCTGGAGGGCTAGGAAAATACTGATCCTACTCCTGTTGCGTAATGGCCATGTCCGCGATAAATAATAGAGTTGACGGGGTCACATGCGAAGTCCCTGGAGTAAGTTGAAGGATGATTAACGACATATCACTAGGAGCATGATCTGGCTCATGGTGGTCACCCGATTGATCAACTCCAACATCCTCAACAGGTTCCTCAACGCCCCCTTGCTGGGGACCACGTCCTCGTGGACCCCCACGACATTGTGGGACACCCTACCTCTCTAGGAGCGCCTGCCACGTCGACCGCGTTTAGGCTCCACTATTGGCCCACGATGGTAATGTTCTGGCGGCACATAATCAGCCTTGTATCCTAAGCGCTCATCATCTCGGGCTGACCTCAATGTTCGGGAAGCCATATCTGTAACCTGTCGGCCATACTGTTACGCGGCACCTTCCTGAGATTCTTTGGAAGGGCGACATAAGGCTAAGAAACCGATGTCAGGGTGGTTGCTGTCCGCCAAATGAGGTCCTCGCCACACGCTAGACTAGATTGTCAGTGCCGTGTGGGAAAACCAATGCCAACAATTGAGAGAACAGTAATGAGATTTGAAATGAAAGTTGGATTGCAATAATGAAAGCTATTACAAAATGAAGGCAACGCGGTGTCGAGGGGTAGAGACACCAGTATAGAGAATTGCTTGCTAGAAAGTTTTGAATGCTTGATACCCCCTAATAATGCTTAAAAAAAATAAACCCAAGTTACATGAGTAGACTAAACTACGCTAGAGAAACATAATGAAAGTACATGGAATAAAGCTACTCTATATTTACAGGGAAAAGGACTTAGTTTTCTACAAAGGTAGAAACAGGTCCGTTGGCAGCAACTTTGTCTCAGGCATCACGATCTGTGCGCGCGGCATTGTCTGCACGCGCGGCGCTGTTGGCAGCTGCTTGCGGCTGGGCACTAGCGAGGGGAATTGGTGGGGCGACAGAGGCACATATGCGCTTGTCACTTGGTGCGTCCAAGACCACGGGGCCGTCCGTGGCGCTAAATGTTGGGAGGCTTGCTAGGACGCCACAGGGCGCGTCCAAGGGGTCATGGGGCATGGCTGGAAGGCCGCCCATGACATACTCGTGCAAAATGACCGCTTCCTCGCCGCTATGCTGCTCCATATGCAGTCCCAACTGGTAGAACAGATGTAGGCCAATAGCGTGCACAACATGTAAAATATTAATTACAGAACGCTAGGTTAACATTATAAGTAAGTATACCAATGCCTCTCGGTGTATGGAATGTACCAACCGCCAGCGCGATGAACGGGATTCCCGACGAAAAGTCGGGTAACGCTGCGGTATCAACCCATATACTCATGCTCACCATCTGTACGCTCAAATTGAGGGTGGCGGAATCAAGTCATGTCGCTGGTCCCAAATCTCGATATGCGCCTCTAGCCATGCCACATATGTTTGGTCAACCCTGGAACGATCACCCCACTGGTAATGTGTTCTAAGACAGGAAGGCGGAGTAAGTACAAGCTGCGGAAGACCAAACTGGCGAAGGAATCGCTCGGTGGCATGATGCTCAACAATATCGTGACACATCGGAAGAGCTCCACATAATTTGGCCCGTCGAGCAATAATAGGGAAAACCAGTTATTAGCTCGTCGATATATGGCCAACAAATGAACTATTAAGTAAAAACAGGAATCCTGAGTATACACAACACATATAAAGCCATGCCAAGTAAACTTAAGTATACATTTACATGCGCGTCCTCCAGCAAATCCAACAAGTCCCTGCAATAGGGGAAATTATATCGAGCCTCGTACTCGTGTCCGTAGCCTCGCTAATAAACCCACCTCCTAGCTAAAGGAAGAAACAGTGAAGGGGGTGCATCCGGAGCAATGGATGGTAGAGGTGGTTGCAACTGCAGGAACAGCTCCCAGGCCAAAACCTAATATACAACGTGGGCGTAAAATTGAAGCTATATTTTTACTATGTATGTTATAATCATGAAAATAATTGATTATGTTTTCAACTGCAGCAGCGGCGAAAATCCGACAACGTCTCGCTGGGTGCCCATGCTCGCTCGACACATCTGCCTATACAAGTAACCAAGAACAGTTGCACCCCAGCTGTAACAAGGTAAATCATCTAGCCGCTCAAGATGATGAAGAAATCTCAAGATAACTAGGTTTCACGAAGTGTTCGGGAACAATACCCCTCCAAACATAAGCAGCATCAACAATATCGTGTACCGGTTAATATGAAGATCCGGTGTATCATCCGTAATGTCCACTTGCATCGCCTCCAGATACAGTCAAACGGGCTTCAACTGTAGATAACTAGCCCCAACCAATTCAACCTCCTCTGCTAGCTGGAAATCAGTGAGCCGCTGCAACATCTCCAGGCACTGATCTCCCGTATAATCTCTGAGATCATGCGGTAAAGCTACAAGATGTCTATCAACCGGCAGCCCATACAGAACATCCACGTCCTGAAGCATGATAGTAGCCTCGATAATAGGTAAATGAAATGTGTGGTCTACGGTCACCACCGCTTTATCAAAGCCGTGATCAACGACCAATCCAGCTGCAACTGGCCGATCTCAATAATCCTATAGAAACTGTTATCCTGAAGGCGTCTGACTATACGGGGATGGAGATGGTGGGACCTAAGAAATTCCCACATATCCTCTACTCATCTAGTACGGAACGTCTGGACCAATAACGGCCCCTCCCATATGTACGAAGACATATGCTCGGCCTGTAGCAATAGTAGCTATAGCGATGCAGGTCCAGGATGCACAGGCGGAACCTCCATGAAGACTACTGTAAATTTAACAATATTAATTAAAGTATTTTTATTTTTCATTGATTAACATATTTAAATATATTGTAGTGTCTTTATTATTAAAATTTATTCGATATTTTTACTATATTGTTAATTAGGTTGATATATTTTCTATATTATAATTTTATATTTTTGTGTACGGTTAAAATCGACCACACCCAATTTTACGGGCTTGAGGGTCTGCCTCAAGAGTGAGTCAGTGTCGAAGCAAGTTCGAGCTCGAAGAGCACGAAGACTGAGGGATCAAGATCAGGCTAAATCGACACCAGAGTAACGGAATAATGAGATATCCGCAATCGGTCACCAATCTCTACGGGAATCTTGGAATTGGCAGAACCATTAATAGTTGTTGATATCAATCATGTATTTTGCTTCCAAAATTAGAGTTGTACCTTATTTAGGATTTCTCTACTATATAAAGAGGAACCATGTTCATTTGTAACACACACTATCACATACGCAATTACTGAGAAATAATAAACGCTCTACTCTTTTACTTGCTTACATGTTCTTATTGTTCTTATTCTTGTTGTTCTCATTGTTCTTGGAACTTGATCTCGAGCCTATCCGAGGTCGATAACTGGCGACTATAATGGTTTGGTTTGACTTAATCATTCAATCATTTATTTATCTAGTCATTTATCGACTGGCATTGAATCAGATCACGTATCTTTATAACTATATTACAAGTTTAATTGTTACTCGTATTTTGAGGAAAACAGCTTGGCACCCACCGTGGGGCTATGGATAATAGTGATTGTTCAGATCTAATTCTGATATAACACACTAATTTATACTTGTTTCTTGTCAAGAATTTTTCTTTTAGGCTAAATCATGTCAAACTCATAAAACACAGCTACGCATGGTGACAACGGTCTCGGACTCCACGGAGAGAACGAGAATGTTATTGCTCCAGGAATTGGGGTGCCAAAGGCTGACCTCGGAGGAGCACCGCCCGTCAACCTGGTCGATGTCAGTCCGCGTGTTGCTTTGAATGCGGATTTAGGTGGGCACCCCGATGGAAGCGTACACAGAGAGGGTCGAACTGACGTTCGAGGTACAGAGGGCAGAGGAGACGAAGGAGTTAGTCTCCAAGTAATATTTGAAATGTTGCAAGCCCAACAAAATGCCATTTCTCAGTTGCAAAATAAGCACATGGCACCAGATAGGGTCGAACAAGAGGTAACTCGTCGTACCGAGCCAGTGCCTGAAAGATCAGATGATAATATTTCAACAATCGGCCCTGCTACAATGAGAATGCTCGAGGAGTTTACCAAGAGAATAAAATCGGGAGAAAATAAAATAGAATCCAACGATAAGAAAGTGGAAACTTGTAACTCTCGAGTTGATCAGATACCAGGGGAACCACCGATATTAAAGGGAATGGACTCCAAGAAGTTTGTGCAAAAACCGTTACCTCCGAGTGCGGCTCCAAAGCCCATCCAAATAATTTCTGTATGACCTATATACCCAAATACAACGGGACCTCGAACCCTAATGAGAACGTTACTTCTTACACGTGCGCCATAAAGGGTAATGATTTGGAGGATGACAAAATCGAGTCTGTACTGCTGAAGAAATTTAGGGAGACCCTGTCGAAGGGAGCTATGATTTGGTATCACAACTTGACACCGAATTCTATCAATTCGTTCTCCATGTTAGCAGATTCATTTGTAAAAGCACACGTCGGTGTTATAAAGGTTGCAACGAGAAAATCAGACCTCTTCAAAGTGAAGCGAAGGGATAACGAGATGCTAAGAGAGTTCGTATCTTGATTCCAAATGGAATGTATGGAGTTACCTCCGGTTACCGACGACTGGGTTGTTCAAGCTTTCACACAAGGATTAAACAAGCAGAGTTCGATCGCATCACGCCAACTGAAGCAGAATTTAATAGAGTACCCGCCTATGACTTGGGCAGATATTGACAACAGATATCAGTCGAAGATTAAGGTCGAGGACGACAAATTGGGAGCCCCCTCGGGTTCGGTGCATCCGAATCGGTCGACATGTAAAAGTTAGAGAGATGTCGATGGAGAATCGAGGCCAAATAAAGATCAATATCAGCCATATGTTTCAGATCGAATGAATAATGGTCCAGGACGCAATTCTGCCCAGAACGATCGAAAGGGTGATTGAGGGCAAAACTCTCGGGGACTTATGAGTAAAACTGGATTCGATAAATATGTGTATCCCATAGAAGCACCTCAGTTATCGGAGTATAATTTCAGTGTTGATGAATCAGGGATCGTATCGGCCATCGGAAGGATCAAAGACACTAGGTGGCCCAGACCTATACAAACCAATCCTTCTCAAAGAAATCCAAACCTAATGTGCAAGTATCATGGCACACATGGCCATAGGATGAAGACTGTCGGCAGTTAAGAGAGTAAGTAGATCGATTGTTCAACGAAGTCCATCTTCGATAATTACTTAGTGATCGAGCCAAAAATCACTTCAGGGAGAGAGACGCCAATAGAAAGAACGAACAAGAAGAACCTCAGCATGTTATTCACATGATTGTTGGTGGGGTCGACGTCCCACAAGGACCTATATTCAAACGCACCAAAGTATCGATCACAAGAGAAAAATGGACTCGAGACTGTGTTCCCGAAGGCACCCTCTCGTTCAATGACGAAGAAAAAGAAGGCATCTCTCAACCATACAACGACGCCCTGGTAATTTCTATTTTGTTAAATAAAATTCAAGTTAAACGTGTTCTAGTGGATCCAGGTAGCTTGGCGAACATAATCAGATCGAGGGTCATAGATTAGCTCGGCTTGCTAGACCAGATTGTACCTGCATCTCGAGTCCTAAACAGCTTCAACATGGCTAGTGAAACAACGAATGGAGAGATAATTATACTAGTAAATGTGGGCGGGACCATCCAAGACACAAAATTTCATGTCATCGAAGGCGACATGAGATACAATGCACTGCTTGGGAGGCCTTGGATCCACAACATGAGGGCAGTACCATTGACCCTTCACCAAATGATGAAGTTCCCAATAGTGGATGGTGTGAAAACAATCTATGGGGAACAACACGCTGCAAAGGAAATGTTTGTAGTCGACGAAGTGACGCCGATATCAGTGCCTTCAGAAAAGTTGAGCACCAAAGATAAGCAAGCGGCCAAATAGCAATCAATGTTACTAGCCTTGACCGAATCAGATAAACAGGTAATCGAAGAAGAAGAGGAGGATTTTCTCACTCCTCGAACTTTCGTCGTTCCCGAAGAATCAGATGCAACCAAGCAAACGGTCGAGGAGCTGGAACATGTGATACTGATCGAGTATCTACCCGAACCAAAGGTATAACTGAGAACGGGGTTGGCCTCCGAACTTAGTAAAAAACTCATTCAATTTCTTATTGATAACATGGATTGCTTTGCATGGTCCCATTTATGCTTGACAGGAATCTCACCTGAGATAACAACTCATCGGCTGAGCTTGGATCCCAAGTTCAGATGGGTAAAGCAAGAAAAAAGGCCTCAATCCGAGGTAAAGAACGCCTTAATAAAGGAGGAGGTAACCAAACTTCTTAAAATAGGATCCCTTCGGGAAGTAAAATATCTTGAATGGTTAGCTAATGTAGTCGTAGTCCCCAAAAAGGGGAACAAACTTAGAATGTACGTAGATTATAAGCACTTGAACAAAGCATGTCTGAAAGACTCTTTTCCACTGCCTATCATTGATAGCATGATTGATTCCACGACCGGCCTCGAGATCCTTACCTTTCTCGATGCCTATTCTGGGCACAATCAAATCCAGATGGACCCAATAGACTTGGAAAAGACTTCTTTTATCACTAAGTATGGAACTTATTGTTACAATGTAATGCCTTTCGGGCTAAAAAACGCGGGAGCTACATATCAACGCCTAGTTAATAAGATGTTCGAAGAACATATAGGTAAATCAATGGAAGTTTACATTGACGATATGTTAGTTAAGTCCCTGCGCGCAGAGGACCTTTTGACTCATTTGCAGGAGACGTTCGAAATCTTGAGGAAATACAACATGAAGCTTAACCCCGAAAAGTGTGCTTTCGGGGTCGGCTTGGGCAAATTCCTCGTCTTCATGGTGTGAAATCGGGGAATCGAGATCAACCCCGATAAGATCAAGGCCATATAGGAAATCACCATTGTGGACAGTGTGAAAGTCGTTCAGAGGTTAACCGGACGGATAGCTGCCCTGGGCCGATTCATTTCGAGATCATCATATCGAAGCCACAGGTTCTTTTCCTTATTCAAAAAGAAAAATGATTTTACATGGACCATGGAATGTCAGCAAGCATTAGAGGAATTGAAACGATACCTATCGAGCTCGCCTTTGCTCCACACCCTAAAGGCAGACGACAAGCTATACATATACTTGGCAGTATCCGAGATAGTGGTAAGTGGTGTATTGGTTCGAGAAGAACAAGGTATGAAGCTTCATGTCTATTATGTGAGTCAGACCTTAGGAGATACTGAAACTAGGTATCCACACTTTGAAAAATTGGCACTTGCATTAATAAGCGCATCTAGAAAATTAAAGCCATATTTTCAGTATCACCCCAGATGTGTGATCACCACTTACCCACTCCAAAATGTGTTACACAAGCCCGAATTATCGGGTAGATTGGCAAAATGAACCGTCGAACTTGGCGGGTACGATATCGAATATCAACCCCGAACGACCATCAAGTCTCAAATATTAGCAGATTTCGTGGCGGACTTTTCGCCCCTCGTACCCGAAGTGGAAAAGGAACTTCTACTAAAATCGTGTACATCATCGGGGGTATGGACCCTCTTCACGGATGGTGCTTCGAATGTGAAAGGGTCCGAGCTCGGTATTGTTTTGAAACCGCCTACGAGAAATATTATTAGGCAATCCATTAAAACTGCCAAATTAACTAACAACGAAGCTGAGTATGAGGCTATGATTATAGGTCTCGAGCTAGCAAAAAGCTTGGGAGCGGAAGTCATCGAAGCTAAGTGCGACTCCCTACTGGTAGTTAACTAGGTAAGTGAAACCTTCGTAGTTTGAGAGGACAGGATGCAATGGTACTTAGACAAATTACAGGTAACCTTGTACCATTTCGAAGAGTGGACTCTACTACATATACCTCGAGAACAAAATACCGAGGCCGATGCACTTGCCAATCTACGGTCATCGGCCAAAGTAGATGCGATCAACTCGGGGACTGTCGTCCAACTCTCGAGATCTGTAATCGAGGAAGGACATGCTGAAATCAATTCTACAAGCCTAACCTGGGACTGGAGAAACAAATACATCAAATACCTGAAGCACGTGAAGCTACCATCGAATCCCAAAGAATCGAGGGCCTTGCAGACTAAAGCTGCTCGATTCACATTAGAAGAAGACGGAACGTTATACAAGAGAACGTTCGATGGTCCATTGGTGGTGTACTTGGGACCGGGAGATACTGACTATGTTCTGCGAGAAATCCACGAAGGATATTAGAAAGGTCATCAGAGAAGGATATTATTGGGATTGCATGGAGAAAGACTCTAAGGAGTTCGTTCGAAGATGCGACAAATGTCAAAGGTTTGCGCCAATGATTCACCAGCCCGGTGAACAACTTCATTCGGTCCAATCCCCATGGCCATTCATGAAATGGGGAATGGACATTGTCGGTCCTCTGCCATCGGCCCCAGGTAAAGCTAAGTTCATATTATTTACGACTGACTATTTCTCTAAATGGGTTGAAGCACAGGACTTCGAAAAAGTTAGAGAAAAAGAAGTGATCGACTTCATATGGGATCACATCGCATGTCGATTCGGGATACCCGCGGAAATAGTATGTTATATGGAAGGTAGTTCGTCGGCAGCAAAGTAACAAAATTCCACGAAGATCACAAAATAAAGAGAATACTATCGACACTGTATCACCCTAGTGGGAACGGACAAGCCGAATCAACTAACAAGTCTATCATCCAAAACTTGAAGAAAAGGCTAAATGAAGCCAAAGGGAAGTGGAGAGAAAAATTGCCCAAGGTTCTATGGGCGTATCGACAACATCAAAGTCTATTACCGGAGCAACTCCGTTTTCCTTAGTATATGGCTCCGAGGCTTTGATACTGGTCGATGTCGGGGAGCCCAGCGCAAGGTTTCGATATGAAACGGAGGAATCGAACCACGAGGCCATGAATACCAGTCTTGAGTTGTTAGATGAAAGACGAGAAGTGGAACTCGTTCGAATGGCCGCACAAAAGCAACGAATTGAGAGTATTACAATAGAAGGACAATTATTCGACACATCAAAGTCGGGGACTTGGTCTTAAGAAAGGTCACCATCAATACTCGAGACCCTAATGAAGGGAAACTCGGTCCTAACTGGGAAGGACCCTATCAAATCCTCGACATAGTCGGGAAAGGATCTTACAAGCTCGGAACAATGAACGGAGAACCATTGTCAAATAACTAGAACATATCACTCCTCAAGCGGTACTATTTCTAAGGTATGACTTTCTCTTTTGGCCTGAGCAATTTCCTTTGAGAGGTCAAAACCTCGAGCATGAATTTCCTCGAGGGTTTCCCTCAGGGATTAGTACTTCACCAAGACACTGCGCCAATGATCCCGGTCGGAAGCCTCCCTCAGCTGAGTTTGGACAGCTTCGGCATCGGCCCGGTACATGGCTATGGACTTGTCCACCGTGACCTTGGTTTTTTCGATCTGAGCCTTGGCCTTAATAATCCCGGCTTCAAGTTCTTCGACCCTCTTGGCCTCAGCCGAACTTTTTTCTCTAAGGATTTGCAGTTGGGCCTCTGCCGAAGATAATTTGGCCAAAGCTGCCTCCTTTTCTGTAGTAGGGTGGTCCATTATAGCTTTCCACCGATCACAGTCGGTCTTGACCTGATCGACCTCTGCCCGGAGCTGCCCGATCTTCTCCACCTTCTATTGTAGCTGAGATATCAAAGTGTTAGCTTCCACAGTAGATTTGATTCCATATTGTATCAGAAGGGAGGTTACCTGCTTGTCTAACTCGGCCTCCTCTTCATGAGCCTTGGCCAGGTACTCTTGAAGATCCTTTATGACCTCGTTCTTTTGGCCACATAGAATCTTCAAGGCATTTCTCTCTTATGAGACCCTTTGGAGATCGGCTTCACACTAACTAAGGTCAGCTCGGAATTTGGAAGAGGCCTATACAAAAGAGAAAAACACAAGTTAGAGTTTTGAGAGAACAAACTTGGAAAAAGGCGAAGAAGAATAACCAAAAAGCAACTAGCACTTACCTTGGAAAAAAAACGCTGGGCTTCCGCCATGAGAATCGAAGTGTCAGTGATATCATAGGCATCATCGACCCCCTCAAAGCAATCCCGGAAAGGATTTCCAGTGCTAGAGGCTCCGCCGATCTAGGGGTCTCAGCCTTTGGGCCTCCCTTATTGACTCTTTAGAGAAGACCGGCATTGAAGGCAATTGACCTATTGTCATGGCCCCGAGCGAATCTCTCGGGGCGCTCTGTTCGATCTTCATAGTTTCAGAACTGTTCCCCCCGGTGAAGAAGTCGGCGCTCGAGAAATCATCTCGACCTTAGGAGACCTGGGATTCACCTCCGAACTCTTCTTCGAGGCCTCCTCGATGTGAGGCTCGGTTATAGCAAGTGGCAGATCAGAATGCCAGGCGACCTTGGCGGCCTTTCGAGGGTCAACTATCAATGCTGAGGTGTCTTCTTCTTCTTCCTCATCCTAGTCCCTCAACTTTTGGACCGCATCCGCCGAGAGACCGACCATTTTTCTCCTCACCCTCCGAGGTTTGGATTTGGAAATCTCGGATTGCGAGGGATATTTTCTCTTCTTATCCTTTTCCGGCCTCAGAGCTAGGGACTTAGCTTCGCCACCTTCACTCGAAGGCCTCATAATGGAATCTTTGGTTAGGCCTACATGAAGAAAGATTAGTAATGAAGCAAATGTGTGATTTCTTTGGAATACGTAAAGAGAGACCCTTACCATGGTTCTTGGCCTCCCACATGCCTTTGGCCAAATACCTCCACACTCGTTCAGCACGAGTCGAAGTAGAGTCCAACTTGTGATCCAGTCTTTGAAATCGAACACCGCCTCGGGCATCCAGGGGGAAACTGCGTGATCAAAAAGAAATGTTACGCAGAATCAAAAGAAGCACAGAATCAAAGAACAAAAATTCACTTACGCTTTGATTTCAGCTCCTCAGGGAAAGACATCTTTTCCTTTGGTATTATGTCGCAGGTCCTCACCCGTATGAATCGGCTCATCCAGCCTCGATCTTTATCCTCGTCGATGTTCGAGAATAGAGCCTTTGTTGCTCGGCAGTTGAGCCTAATTAGACCTTGATAGAGTCGAGGCCTGTACAACTGAATGAGATGGTTCAGATTGAACTCCAACCCTATGGCCTCATCGTAGTAGAAGCGCATCATGATCACTATGCGCCAAAGTGGGGGGTGGAGCTAACCGAGAGTAACTTCGTACCTCCTACAGAAGTCAAAAATCACAGGGTCGATGGGGCCTAATGTGTAGGGGTAAGTGTAAACACTTAAGAACCCCTTTACATGTGTGGTGATGCCCTCTTCGGGTGTAGGAATACGCACCACTACCTCCGGACCCCATTTGCAGTCCTCCTTCATGGCATCAATGTGGACCTTGTTAATCGAACACATGTACATCGACACATGTTCGCATTGGTCCGGCACTGATGAGGGGTTATCAACCTTAAATTAGTTTTAAGGACACATGGGCCAGGGACGTATTCATGGGGGGGCGGTTCTACCTGTGTCTTATCGCCGGCCGGCCGGGAGGAGGAAGACGGCCGGTGAAACAAAAGGTGGCGTAAGAAGCGGCGGTGAGAGAAAGATAAGAAGGATTGGGAACTCAAGAGTTTATGATCAAAGCAAAGCAAGTTTGAACTAACTAAAGAGGTGGTATTTATAGGTTTAACGCGATGGTTCGGTATCACTAGTGGCTGACCAACGACTGGCATGCATTGATGGTTTTTTGGGAACCGAACCGACATGACATTTCGGTCATATCCATCGCTTACGTCATAGACACGACGTCATGACCGATGTATCGAGCAATCGAGGCTCAAATCATTTCTTATCATTTCATTCTAAGAAACGCGGGGACTATATGTGTACGGCTAAAATCGACCACACCCGATTTTACGGGCTCGAGGGTCTGCCTCAAGAGTGAGTCAGTATCGAAGCAAGTTTGAGCTCGAAGAACACGAAGACTGAGGGATCGAGATCAGGCAAAATCGACACCAGAGTAACGGAATAACGAGATATCCGCAATGACCACCAATCTCTGTGGGAATCTCGTAATTGGTAGAACCATTAACGGTTGTTGATATCAATCATGTATTTTGCTTCCGAAATTATAGTTGTACCTTATTTAGGATTCCTCTACTATATAAAGAGGAACCCTGTTCATTTGTAACACACACTATCACATACGCAATTTCTGAGAAATAATAAACGCTCTGCTCTTTTACTTGCTTACAATTTCCTTTTGTTCTTATTGTTCTTATTCTTGTTGTTCTCATTGTTCTTGGCACTTGATCTCGTGCCTATCCGAGGTCGATAACTGGCGACTATACTGGTTTGGTTTGTCTTAATCATTCAATTCATTTATTTATCTAGTCATTTATCAATTGGCATTGTATCAGATGACGTATCTTTATAACCACATTACAAGTTTAATTGTTACTCGTATTTCCAGGTAAATAATTTTTTAAATTGCACTTTATTATTTTATATGTTAGTTTAATATTTTATATGCTAGTTTACTACTCCCTCCATTCTAATTTTTGTGTACCTATTTGACTGGGCACGGAGTTTAGGAAAAAATGAAGACTTTTGAAATTTGTGGTGCTAAACAAGTCAAAAAGGGGTTCAGAATATTTGTGTGATTATAAAAGCTTCTCATTAAGGGTAGAATTGTAAGTTAAAGCTAAATTGTTTCCAAATTTAGAAAGGGGTCATTCTTTTTGGAACGGATCAAAAAGAAAATAGGTTCACATAAACTGGAACGGAGGAAGTATTTAATATGTTTATTTATTATTTTATATATTTGTTTACTATTTATTCTATTTTATAATTTACTATTTACTATTTACTATTTAATATGTTAGTTTACTAGTTACTATTTAATATGTTAGTTTAATATGCTAGTTTACTATTTACTATTTCATATGTTACTTTACTATTTATTCTATATTATAATTTTATATTTTATAGTTTACTTTTTAAAATTTATTCGATATTTTTATTATATTGTTTATTAATATGTTTGTTTATTATTTTATAAGTTTATATTTAATAGCTCTATCTTATGTTTGTTGACTAGAATTCAAGAGAGTTTGTGTTAGAACTATCAATTTTTTTTCAGATATTTTTGAGTTTAACAGATAATTAAATGATTAATTTCAATAGCTACAAAGATCTACGCTAAAGGGCACTACATTTTACTATGCTAAAATGGCACCACATTACAGATGCGAGCACTACATTAAAATTACGGGCACAAAATACCATTACAGGGAACTACTGTCAGATATTCATATATGTACAACAATAACATCTAAATAAGATTAATTATTTCTAAAATAACAATTTATCTATTTTAGAAATCTTTAAGCAAACAACTAATCTAAAAGGAATAAAAACAACAAATTAATTTAATTACAAAACAATCACGAGAAAACATATACCAAAGTAAAAATTAACTAATTAACTTTTTTTAACAACTAATAACAATTTCTCTATTTTACTAGTTTTTTTATCACACAAATAAAATAATCCGGATTAAAAAACAACAAATTAATTAAATCATAAAACAATCACGAAATAACATAGAACACATTAAAAACAGCTAATAGGCATTTTTTATGCATGAGTTAAAAAAAAAAATCGGAATACCTCGATTTAAAAGTTTTTGGAAAGTCGAATATTTAGTGATTTAGAGCTGAAACAAGCAACCCACTACGAGATAACGCCTTAGATACGATGTGGGACCGAGAATCTACACTTTTTATAGGACCGGTGGGCTCCACTTGATTTTTTTTTTGTTTTGTTTTAAAAAGGGGGTGGGGAGTGGTTGGGGGGAGGGGGGGTCTGTTTGGGTGCGAAGGAGAAGGGACCAATTATTTATGTAGGTATAGCGCGGTGTAAAAGAACGTTATACTATAGCGCCTTACATTAGGACGCTATACCTTTCCGCCCATTTGAGTTTAAATATAACTCTTAGTTAACTGCGCTATATCTTAACGGACAAACGATTGTTAAGATATAACGCAATCAACTAGAGCGTTATATATTTTATGGTGCCCAATATTTTTTCACACACTTTGATTCTTTGATTCCAAAAAGATCACATTTTATTTCCAGACTCTTGAGTTAGGCTTTATCTAGAAGCTAGGCTCATTTTCCTAGAAGGATAGCCATTCAACTTGAGCAGCTGTCTTGTTCTAGATCTTAACCATCATTTCAGACTGAATAATCTAGAAAAGGAATAATGTTTTCCCTAGGTAGTATTCCTAAGATCTTAGGAAAAACCCAGGCCTGCATTAAACTGTTCCTTAACAGACTAGTGCCTAGTCATCACTTAACTTATTGATTTAATTTACAACTTCTGATGAAGCCAAGTATAAAGACAATTTGTTGCCATCTTCTTCCTAGTATAAAGAAATTCAAACCGCAACGAAATAAAATTGACTGGAACTCGTAACATTAGAACATTTATCACCAGTCGTCTTTGAAGTTGATATTCTCTAATCTTTAATTTTAACCAAAAGCATGAATCAACTATGCAATTCGTGTTATAATTAATATCATTTTGTAGTATTTGGAAACACTGCTATATATTCAATGTGGTATTTACCATGAAATTTCAAAGAATTTAAATTTTATTTCGTACAATGAAACATATCATTGTCCAAATTCAAATCTAGGAATATTGACATTCGACTATTCGAGTAGCTAGCATTTCGTTATATAAATCGGCACAAACATAAAATATTGATTTTTTTTGTGTTATCAATACTTTATCTGTCTATTATTGATGAATTAACTCGAAAAGTAGTAGTAGTGAAGTTACTATACGAACAGTTAGAAAAAGAAAAAGAAATGATAAATTGATTAAATTTGTTAAAATCTAGTAAGTCATTATCTGTCTTTATACACATTGCTTTTATCATCATCTGTTTGTTCTTATTAACAAGGGATTTATATATCTCGTACTCACATACACACATAGACGTCTGTAATTAATTAATGGAGAATGAATCCTTTTTTAAACTATATTTTATTCTAGGAATAACTGTTTTATTCCTTACCAAACAACCTTGATATTGATTAATAATAATGTTGATCTGGACGATTCAACTTTGCTTCTACATTCTTGTTTCTCTCTATATCACAAGAACTTTTAGTGCTCCATAATCCTATGCCCCAAAACCGGCTGTACAAAAAAAATAATATATATATATATATATATATATATATATATTACAGAATTCAGAAACTTTTCTTATCTTAACGTGACATCAAGCATTTATTTATGGTTAATCTATAAGAAAGAGGAAAAACCAATAAATACGCAAAAGGATTGACTGATTTATTCTTGAATGCTTCTTTGTTTAAATGTCGAATATACATTTACTCATTTCTATCATTCTTTTGAGCAATTCAATTGTAAAAAAAAAACGCTCATCCTATCTAAAAAGAACAAGTATTCAGTTTACAAGAGCTAAATTAACAAAGTTTTGATTAGTTTAACACCAAACCAAAAGTATTATCCAAATAATTCAAACTAAACTTAATTAAGTAATATCATTTACTCTTACAAATTCTAATATGATCAAATATATTATGAGTTTATGACCAAGAAGCAGTTAATTTCATGAAAATTTTAACGATACTTCTTTTCTCTTTTTCTTTTTTTTGTTATTTTAATTTGTCAATAGAGAGAAGGAAGTTCTATATTTGTCAATATAGTTGAGGAGCATCGTCTCTCTCAATGTACGAGTAATCGAGTAAAGTCGATCTACCGGTAAGTATAGCGTAGCTCACAGATATAAAAAATTATTTAGTTAATGAAATTAAATTAACATTAGAAAAGTCCATATTATGACGATATATGTGACGAATATATGACCAATTATAGTTGCTAGAATCTTATAAGACTTAATTAACTTTCCTACTTCGATTACTATTTCACACTGAAATCAAAATGGCTTTAAACCTGCAAAAGTGCTTTCTTAGAGCCACTACTAAGAGGGCTCCATAACACATGGAGAAAACTCTTTTCTTTTCCAAACCTACAAATATATAATTTCTTAGTAACCAACTATGTTCATTATTTGATAAACATGCAAAACCCTAATCAACAGCCTCATGAGAACTCATCAAGAAGTCAATCACCGGAAAATGGTGATCCAGTTTCTGATGCCAAGTGGGGTTCTAGGCTTCTCCGGGAGTGTGCTATCGCGATTTCTGAGAAAGATTCAACCAAGATCCATCACTTGTTGTGGATGTTAAATGAGCTTGCTTCTCCCTATGGTGATTGCAATCAAAAATTGGCATTTTATTTCTTGCAAGCCCTTTTCTGTAAGGCCACTGATACTGGCTTGAGGTGTTACAAAACCCTAAGTTCAGCTTCTGAAAAGAGTAAATCCTTTGATTCATCTAGGAAATTGATCCTAAAGTTTCAAGAGGTTAGTCCATGGACAACTTTTGGCCACGTTGCATCAAATGGTGCAATTTTAGAAGCATTAGATGGTGAGAGTAAGCTTCATATAATTGATATAAGTCACACTTTTTGTACTCAATGGCCAACTTTACTAGAAGCCTTAGCCACGCGAAACGACGAAACACCACATCTAAAACTCACAGTTGTTGTCACGGAAAGCACGTTAGTGAAATCAGTTATGAAAGAAGTAGCGCAAAGGATGGAGAAATTTGCTAGGTTAATGGGAGTGCCTTTTGAGTTCAATGTTATAAGTGGATTGAAAGAACTGACAAAGGAGAGTTTGAATATAAAAGAAGAGGAAGCAGTGGCTGTTAATTGCATTGGAGCGTTGAGAAAAGTTGAAGTAGAAGAAAGAGGAGCTGTTATAAGAATGCTTCAATCACTTAACCCTAAAGTTGTGACAATAGTAGAACATGAGGCTGATTTTTCTAGCACAAGGAATGACTTTGTTAAGTGCTTTGAAGAATGCCTTAGGTTCTACACATTATACTTTGAGATGCTTGATGAAAGCTTTCCAATCACGAGCAGCGAAAGGCTTGTGATCGAAAGGGAATGTTCAAAAAGCATAGTTAAGGTTTTGGCTTGTGATAATAATCAAATTGGTGAAGGAGATGGTGAAACAAGAGAAAGAGGAAATCAATGGTCTGAAAGGCTTAGAGAGTGGTTTTCCCCATTTCCACTCAATGATGATGCTGTTGATGATGTTAAGTCCTTGCTTAAGAGATACAAAGCTGGATGGTCACTTGTTCTACCACAACAAAATCAAGAGTCGCCTGGAATTTACTTGACTTGGAGAGATGAACCTGTGGTATGGGCTTCAGCATGGAAACCCCGGGAAAAAACCAATGGAGCGACATGATCAGTGAAGATTCATATTCATAGTGCTGACTCGAACGTGCAGCCTAGTAATTATAGCATTTGATTTTTCTATTTTTGGAATCCAAGAGCATAGATAAGCTAGAGGTTCCTTTTTGCTTTTCTTTTTCATCAATTCCTTTTTGCAAACATATAAATATATATAGGACTATTACTACTAGATTATAACCTTCTTCCTTTCCTTTTCTACCTTTTAAATTCAACAACTCTATAATGGTTTGTGCTTGGGAGTTTGTATTGCTTTCTTTCTTTTTACTTGTTTTTCTCAATCTCTTCTTGATGAAAGATTTTTCAAATTATGGTTTCTTTTTGCTTGGTACTCCAACCCTTTAAGGGGACCTCTCCCACTATTAATTATAATGTAAATTGGAGGCTGTTTTCGCCCCTTTTCTTATTGGCAGTACTTGTTAATATTACAAATAATTTTAGATTCTCCTTTAAGAATATATTAGACGGAAAAGAAAGAAAGAAAGAAAGAAAAAAAATCTAACTCATTCCTCTATTTTTTCCGGAAACATAGTCTTCTAATGAAAGACGAGGAGAGATCGATGTTAGCAATTATTATCCTTGTGACAATTGTTTAGGTAGTGCAAGAAGAAACAAGTCATAAAGATTCTTTTCTTTTAATTTACTCTTTCTTTGTTTTGCAAATTAAAGAAAAGTAATATCAAGTGGTACAAAGATTTATCAAGAAAATACTGGGGGCGAAGGATATATAGGGAAAGAAAAAAGTAAAAAAGAAGCGGACCCTATGAAGGGAAATTGGTGGCAAGCAGAAGCATACCAACTTGATCCCATGGTTGCCTTTATGTCTAGTGATATGAATAGCATAAGTTTGATTTTCCATTTACGTACAATAGCCACAGGCCAACATCAGTTAGTGGCGAACCACTTTTATTGATTTAGATAAGACTGCCGCGCCCTAAACTTGCCCTGTTTCAATTTGTCCTTTTCTGATTCGGAGATGGAACTTTGAGCATTTCCTCAATAACAAAGTCAGGATTTTTAAATGGGAAAAAAAGGTCACTTCATTATTAGAAAAAGATCAAATTTATCTTGCGTATGGTATTGGATCAAACACACCCTCCTCTCCTAAGGTTGTCCAAGGTGAATGCACAATCTCACGTGATACTGATATTTTGTCCACCTGGTATGCCATATGGAAAAACCAAACCACAACAGCAAAAATGATGTCCAATCAAAACTATATCAGAAAAAAGAACATCCTCCTTAACATTATAATTTTCTCTAAAGGGCATAAGGTAGCCACCAACGATGGTGTTGATCACCAATTTCTTTGTGAAAAAGAAAAGATTTAACCTCCACCAAAGGCTAGAACGAAAGAGATCATTTTGGCTTTTCTCCATTTACTTGTGTTTTCGCTGGACAATTTTTCCTTCCACTGAACTTCTCTTTCTCCGCTGAGTTTAATCTTTGGTTCTATTTTGTGAGAATTTCTTTTTGAGCAAAGGATTTCTATGGTAAGTTTCCCCACGGTTACGCTATCAATAAGGAAAGAATAAAGCGCTACGAACTACTGGCATTTAATCATGGTTGGAAGAGTTGTTTTAATTAAATAAAAGTTAACTGCTGGATTTAAAAGTGGACAGGTGTTTTGTGCACTACACAACTGGAGAGATACCATACTAGAGGGGAGCCAATTCCGAAAGGGGTGGCTAAATGTAGCGACCCGATCGGTCGTTTTGAGAATTTAAGCTTCGTTCGGTGGCGTATGGTCTTGAACAGCTTCACATTGTGTATATCAACCTGCGTGCATGGTTGGATTCAGTTACCGGATGATCCGGAGTCGAATTGGAAGAGGAATTTTAATTTTGGAAGCTTAAACGGTGAGATTTGACCGGAGGTCTGACTTTTGTGTAAACGGCCTCGAAATGAGTTTTGGGTAATGTCAACAGCTTCGTATGATGATTTTGGGCTTTGACGAGCGTCTGAAATTGGTTTTGAAGGTCCATAGAGTTATTTGAGGTAATTCGGCGAAAGTTGGAAAATTTGAAGTTTAGAAAATGAAAACGTTTGATCACAGTTGAATTTTTGGGATATCGGGGTCGGAATGCGATTTCGAGAGTTGGAGAAGCTACGGGATGTCAGTTGGGACTTGTCTGCAAAATTCGGCGTCATTTCGGGTTGAATTGATAGGTTTCGGCACGAGTTTAGAAGTTTGAAGATTCAGAAGTTCATAAGTTCGATTTTTAGTTTGATTCGTTGTTTTGGCGTTGTTTTATGTGATTTGAAACCTCGAGCGAGTCCGAGTTAGGTTGTATGTCTTGTTTGTGCATTTAGACGGGGCCTCGTGTGTGTTCTGGGTGGGCCACGGGTCAATTCCTTCCATTTTTGAATTGTTGTCTTCTGCCTTCTGGTGTCCTTCTATGCGATCGCGAAGAGCCTTTCGCGTTCGCGAAGTGTTAATGAGGACCACCTCAAAATCCTTCATTGCGTTCGCGATTACCTTCCCGCGTTCGCGTAGACCTTGTTCCATATTCTTCGCGTTCGCACTTATTTCACTGCGTCCGCGAAGGGCCTTTCTGGGCAGCCCAACCTTCCTTCTTCGCGTTCGCGTTCGCCTTCTTCCTTACGCGTTCGTGTAGGCTCCACCTCTTTCTCTTCCGCGTTCGCCAGCTAGTCTTCGCGTTCGCGAAGTACTTACTGGGCAGCTTCATTTCTTCTTATTCGCGAACACGTCCCTTCCTCCGCGTTCGCGATGCACAAAGACTTGGGCAGAATATAAGTTTTCCAAATGGAGGGTTAGGTCATTTTTTATCACATTTTGACTTCTAGAGCTCGGTTCTTGGCGATTCTTTGAGGGTTTTCACACAAATCGATTGGGTAAGTGTTCTTCAACTATAATTAAATATATTCCATGAATTAGTTCTTGATTTTATCATTTAAATTGTGCTTTTAGTTAGGGAAAATGTTGGTTTTTGAAGAAAAGTTCTAAAATGAAAATTCGTGATTTGAGGGACCAAACGGTACAGGAATTTGATAAATTTTGTATGGTTGAAATCATAATGGAAATGGTATTAGGATTTTGTAAAATCTGACGGGT
Organism: Nicotiana undulata; assembly: GCA_005239495.1. Classification (NCBI taxonomy): domain Eukaryota; kingdom Viridiplantae; phylum Streptophyta; class Magnoliopsida; order Solanales; family Solanaceae; genus Nicotiana; species Nicotiana undulata. The sequence continues at coordinate 99,865 of ML298827.1, forward strand.
TTCGAGGTGCGGGCCTGAGGGGTCGACTTTTGGGTCAATTTTTAGATTCTTGTAGAGATTGAAACTTTATTGTCCGGAATAGTTCCTTACAAGTTTTATGTGTGTTTTGAAGTTGTTCTAGTTGATTTTGAGCCGTCCGGAAGTCTTTTCGTCCGAGAAGTCCATTTTAGAGTACCGAGTTGTCGTCTTTGAGGTAAGTATCTTGCCTGACCTTGTGCGGGGGAATTACCCCTTAGGATTCGAGTCTTCTATGTTGATTGTAGCCCGTGTACGCGAGGTGACGAGTGCGTACTTGGACTTACTTGTAGAAGAATGGCATTTTAGGGTCCTTAGGTCCTTATACTTCTTGTGTATGAATTTGTAATTGTTATGACTGCGTTCCTGATTGCTAATTTCATCCTTTCCTACTTGAATAAGAATTTCTTGCTTTTAGGTCCCCTTTGTTGTGCTTTTGACCTTAATTAACTTAACTGAAGACTTTACCTCTTCTATCATGATGCTATATTTTTTTCATAAACTACCTATTTAGCAAAATTAGTATTACCACGCCTATGATTGGTTAGCAATAATTGGTGTCAAGCATCCCTGTGAGTCGTATATTGTGATTTTTATGATATTTTTATTAAGTTCTACTTAAGCTTAATTTGATAATTATCTGTGTTGATGGTATTTCCTTGGTGTCGCCTATTACTGAGTATTGGTTCAAGTTGAGATTTATTCCGTGAAGCTAATTGTTTAAGCGAGATTGGTTATAGTTGTCTCCTTGCCGGGATGATTTGGTTTCTATTGTTGACTCCCTTGCCGGGATGTTATGATTTTTATTATTGTTTATACTATTAATTTCCTTGTTGGATTGTTGTCATTGATTTGTTTGGGTGAGGAAGAGTGTAAAAGCACGAAGGGTGATGCCATGCATGATATTGTGCGTGAGTGTAAAAGAACGAAGGGTGATGTCGTGCATGATATTATGAGTGAGTGTAAAAGCACGAAGGGTGATGTCGTGCCATATTATGAAATTAAAAACACGAAGGGTGATGACGTGTCGTTTCTATTGATTTATGGTGAGGAAGAGAGTAAAACCACGAAGGGTGATGCCATGTCGTTTCTATTGATTCATGGTGAGGATGAGAGTAAAAGCACGAAGGGTTATGCCATGCACTTGTCTTTGTGTTATTATTTCCGTTGTTTCAAGTTTGATATTTACTGCACTTGTTTCTGTGTTATTATTTTCGTTGCTTCAAGTTTGATATTTATTGCACTTGTTTCTGTGTTATTATTTCCGTTGTTCCTAATTGATATTTTTTGCACTTGTTCCGCTGTTGTTATTTCCGTTGTTTCAATTTTGATATCCATATTGTCACCTTACTTCATTATTGTCATAACTTGATATCTCCCCTCCCCCGCCGCACGGTAAATTATGAACTACGTGACGGAGATCCCGGTGGCTTTATCTTGACGAATCTATATCCGAAAGATACTTATTGGAAAGGTGTAGTTGAAAGGCAAATTTACCTTGAGAAAGACTACGTTTGAAAGGCTATTATCTCGAAAGGCATATTTGAAAAATATTTATCCTCGGAAAAAACTATGAGTGAAAGACATTTATTGAGAAAGTATATTTTGAAAACGTTTAGCTTGAAAGAAGTACATTCAAGGATTTTCTTTCTGCAAAGAATGTGTGTATATATATATATATATATATAAGATGTCATATTCCGTCATTTTCTATATTTATGCCTATTTATTTTATTAGACCAGTGGGTGTCTTGCCTAGTCCTCGTCACTACTTCACCGAGGTTAGTCTTGATACTTACTGGGCACCGCTGTGGTGTGCTCATACTACTCTTCTGCACATTTTTGTGAAGATTCCAGGTTTTCGCATAGCCGGCCGGTTGAACATTAGCAGCGTGGTTGCTGTTGTGGAGACTCAAGGTAAAACCGCTTCAGCGTTCGCGATTTCGGAGTCACCATCTTATTTTTCTGTTGCACTGTTGTACTTATTTCTGAACAGTGATATTTTTAGGAGCTTTTGTGTAATTTCTTTAAAACTTATGACTTGTACTTACCGGGTTTTGGGAAGAAGTGTAAAGTGTTCTGATTTATTTCAAAAAGCATTTAAACTATTCTTACATTATAATTGATGTTTGTTACTAATAAGTTTACCTAGTCCTTAAGACTAGGTGCCGTCACGATACCTAACGGAGAGAAAATTGGATCGTGACAGTAAAATAGCTAGGAGGAAATGAGGCAGCATGCCACGTCGGCATATGTCAATGCCACGTGAGATTGGGTATTCACCTTGGATAATTTTAACGGAGAAATGGTATATTTGATCCAATTGTAACATTGGTGTATTTTTGGATGAAAAGTATAATGGAGAATAAAAGTAATCTTTTCGTATAGTACATGGATAACTTTGACCATTGTTACTTTTTAAATCATGAATGCTCAACTATTATAATCTGAAATACTTGTTACTAAGATTGTGTGCTAAATCTTACGCATTTCCTAGTTTTCTGCATAGAATAAATATTGTTCATGTACACAAAAATAATGGGTGCTTGAGTACCCAAAAGTGGCAATGTAGGTTTGCCATTGACCGCTCCCCGTGGTTAGGACTTCGATACATTTAAAATTTAGGTAGAAAAATAAAGTTTTTAGCATTACCACTCATATGAGGTTTTGAAAAATACAATTACCACATTTCAATTAGAAGCTAGTTGATCGATTGTATGAATCCTTAATATTTCTTCCATTTCATTCAGATAGGTTTCTACAGCCAAATTTAGGATTTAAACTTCAACTTTAAAAATTCTTTACCGTTGAATTCATTGCACTTTTCAAATTATAAGTCCAATATTTAATGACATTTTAGTGATTAGTTCTTCAAATGTCACGACCCGGAATTCCCACCGTCGGAACCTTGATGGCGCCTAATTCCACTTGCTAGACAAGCCGACTTTAGAGAGTTTGTTAAGCCAAACCTTATTCAATTCGGTAAATAACAACAATAAACTAAAATGAAGTACAGCGAGTGCAGAATAATATAGAAGTTTCAACATTTACTACTTCCCGGATCTGCAGTCATAACTCACGAGCTACTATGATTACTACAAACAGAGTATGAAGAAGGAAAATACATTGTTCTGAAGTAGAAAAACAGTAAATGATAAAACTATGAAGAGACTCCAGAGTCTGCGGACGCCAGCAGATCTACGTTGGGTCTCATGACAGCAAATCCAGCAACTAACTTCTCAATCAGCTAGAGTCGGTGCCAAAATCTGCATAGAAAGTGCAGAGTATATTATCAGTACAACCGACCCTATGTACTGGTAAGTGTCGATCTTAACCTCGACGAAATAGTGATGAGTCTAAGACAAGACACCTACAATTCAAACATGTACAATTTAACAGTATATTATCGGTGCCAAAATCTGCATAGAAAGTGCAGAGTATATTATCAGTACAACCGACCATATGTACTGGTAAGTGTCGAGCTTAACCTCGACGAAATAGTGATGAGTCTAAGACAAGACACCTACAATTCAAACATGTACAATTTAACAGTATATATACAAATAACAACAATGAGGAATTAGACAGGTAATAACGGGAGGGGGAAACATGTTGAGAGGATTACGAGATAGAGAACTACAATGTAAAGGTAACTAGAACAGGCAATATACTATGAACCGATAAGACAAAGTAAACACAGTAAAGGAAAAATTGCACGGCATCACCCTTCGTGGTTTACTTTCAACCTCACCATAAAATCAATAGAAACGGAATGACATCACCCTTCGTGTATAAACTCTCGTAACATGGCACAGCATCACTCTTCGTGCATTAACACTCGCAATATGGCACAGCATCACCCTTCGTGCTTTAACTCTCAACCTCACCATAAAGTCAATAGAAATGGCACGACATCACCCTTCGTGCATTAACACTCTCCCTTACCATAATGAAATGAACAAATAACAACAGGGAGATAAAATAAAGGGTACAAGACTTACTTCCACATTTGATTCCACAATGTCAACCTCAACTTTGAAATCAATACTCAATTATCACCAAAAGATTCATAATCATGATAAAAGTGATCGAATTAACAACACTAGTCTCAACATGGATAACATGAACAAAGGAAGTTATATTTGCAAGAAACCACACCCAACCCACATGCTTTAACCTGACTACAACGCATAAGTACTCGTCACCTCACATATCTGTTGTTCCCAACAACTAAATAAGTAGCAATTAGGCAAACAATTCTTATTCCCTCAAGACAAGGTTAACCACGACACTTACCTCGCTCCAACGACCAAACTAAAAGCTCAACCATGGTTTTTCCTTTCACACAAGCCTCCGAACCAATAGAATCCAGAAAATTACCAACCAAACAATTCAATTTAAGCCTTAGGAACTACCCATGATTGTAAAATATTCAATTTAGGCCATTTTTTAAAAAGTCAACACTTGGCCCGCTTGTTTTAAACCCAAAATTCGGACCAAAACCCGATTACCCATTCACCCCCTTGCCCAATTATGTAATTTGTGTTTGAATTCAACCTCAATTTGAGGTCTAAATCCCCAATTTATCAAATCCCTAGTTCTACCCAAAAAAACCCAATTCCACCATGAAAATCTTAGATTTTAGGTTGAAATATTAGGAAAAGAAGTGAAATATTGAAAGAAAATAGATTAGAATCACTTGCCAACGATTTTGGGAAGAAAAAGTCTTGGAAAAATCGCATCTAAGGTTTTTGGTTTTGAAAATTTAAAAAATGAACCAAAAATCTCGTCTAAGTCATATTTGTTCTGTTGCAGATGTCGCATTTGCGACCTGGGCTTTGCAAATGTGAAGCCCGAATATGCAAAGATATCATCGCAAATGCGAGAAACATCACACCTTTGCATTCTTCGCAAATGCAAAGAATTGTTCGCAAATGCGACCCAGTGATTGCAAATGCAAAGAATCTCCCTCCCATCTCCCATCTCAAATGCGAGACATTGTTCGCAAAGGCGAACTCTGGCCTCCCCAACTACTCTTCGCAAATGTGATGAGTAGATCGCAAATTCGAACTCAACAATAGTCACAAATGCAAAGCTTGATCTCGCAATTGCGAGATCTGAGGCCTTCAAAAAAACTGAAGCACACTAACAATGTTCTAAGTCCAAATTCACTCCTTAGCCTATCTGAAACTCACCCGAGCCCTCGGAGCTCCAAACTAAACATGCACACAAGTTTAAAAATATCATACGAACTTGCTCGTGCGATCAGATCGCCAAAATAATACCTAGAACTACGAATTGAACACAAAATCAAATGAAATTTTCAAGAAAACTTTGAAACTTCTATTTTCACAACCGGACGTCCGAATCACGTCAAACCAACTCCGTTTTTCATCAAATTTCACAGACAAGTCATAAATATGGTATTGGACCTATACCGGGTTGCGGAACCAAAATACAGACCCATTATCCAAAAAGTCAAGCTTTGGTCAAACATTTCAAATTCATTAAGCCTTTAACTTTCAAATTTTGACAAAGTCCGATATCTCGGGATAGGGACTTCTGAATTCGATTTCGGGAATACGTCCATGTCCCAAATCACGGTATGGACCACCAGGACCGTCAAAACACGAATTCGGGTTCGTTTACTAAAAATATTGACCGAAGTCAACTCAAATAAAGTTTTTAGGCAAAAAGACTTATTTTTCTCAAATTTTTAACATAAAAGCTTTCCGGAAAGACGCCCAGAATGCGCGCAAATCGAGGAAGGCTAAACATGATTTTTAAGGCTTCGGGTCACAGAATTAGGTTTCAAAACAGGAGATGACCTATCAAGTCATCACATCACTTGTAATGCTTGGTGTCGAAAATATTGGGTTCAGTTGAAGTACGATACATCTGCTCATACACGTTTCATTTTAATACTCGATAATCATCATAAGTTGATTAAGCCTACGTTGACCATCAATATATTGCAATTTCTCATTTTTATGTAGCCTTTGCCCAAAGAATATGAGTAAATTCACTAGGATGTGTTACATTCAACTCCGTCAATTGAAATCACAATGCTCTTTTTGGGATGAAACCTCTCTTCTTTTGGAAACATGATGGTGTTTATTTTGTTGATAATTTGGAAAAACAGAAGTCGTTCATTTATTAAAATCTGTTAAAATTGGTTTTCTCTACTATCATAGCCTAGGAATAAAATACAAAAAGAAACAAATGAACTAAAGGAAAAAGAAAAAGAACATGAAATAATAAGAAGGGAAATAAATAGGTATGGGATATGAAAGAGAAAGATTTGGTTACCATGAAAGAAAACAGGAAGTTATAGCAGGATGGTACAAATGGTATAATCTTTGAGGAACTACAAACTGTAAGAAGAATAACTTAAAAAGAAAAGAATGGAGAGATGACGAGAGAACTGACAGAGAAATATAATATTTTGTTATTAATTCAAGTATGTTAATTGTACAATATACATAGAGATATACATATCTAGAAAACTGATCATCTGTTAACTAACTATTGATGGCCGGCTTTTTAATCTATTAGCGTGTGACCTACTAACTATTTATTAGAGAGATTGTCCATACTTCCAAAGTTCCTAGTGCTTGACCAGAACAATATTGATTTTGGCACAAACCAATTAGATTTACTTTAAAAAAAGTTAATCTTAATTAAAAATATTATCCAAAGATAAAGCTACGTGTATCAAGACCAAACTACTAATATGTCATGTCCGGATGGTAGTAAATATGAGCAATGATAGTGATATTTAATGATCCAAAAAGATAGATTATGGCATTAAATAGTAATAATTAGCAACAAATGGCATTTAGGTCAATAAAACGTGTGAGTCACCCGAAAATGGATGAGAACTGCGGATATTCTTTCTGATAATGATGAATGATTGATAAACCTTTGAACATTTGGGTTGTTCTGGGTACCGGTGGAAATGCTAGGCAAGAATCTTAGCAAAAATGTTATTTTTGTCATATGCGATAAAACCATATTCTCTCTAACAAAGTCAATGTATTCTTTACAAACGAATATATTTTTCTTCCTCATTGTGTCACTTTCTATTTATAAGGAACATGATCCTAGAAAACCCTAATAGTACATGTGTAGAGAATATCCACTAGAATATTCTTTTTTATGTCTTATCTTAGAACTAGCCGTTATAACCCCGTCTAAGATGCTCGACCTCGACGTCGACCTTGATCCATGGTGACTTCGTGGCCTTGTTCTTTGTTGAATTTTCGACTGCATCCTTCTTTCTTTTGAGACTACTTCTCCCCCAAGGTCAGTCTATGTGGGGACATCATTAATAGCATGTGGCAGTCGATGAGAGATATAATAGTGCTGACGTGGATTACTCATATCAAAGACATTTTTTTGCCTATATAGTTAGTCCCTCCGCTCATTGAGTTCATCCTCGCGGGTGAGGTCGATGAGTGGATAATGTCGTTTGTAATCTAGCTTTACCGTGCTGGATATACAGGTCATGGTTGTGGCGACAGGACAACGTGGCGGTCTGAGGGACGCACCTTTTGAATTCTTGGAATTTCCTGGGAAGTTCATTGGAACGGTCTGGTTCAAGAGAAAAGCGACGTCATGACATCATGACGTCATGCGTCATAATGACGTCGTTCCCCGACGTGTTGCACTGATTTGAGTGCCCTTGATTGGTTCTGCCATTTTGATCTTCGTGCTAATCATGACCTTCTGTTTTGATTTTGGTGCCCCCAAGTCTTATATAATAGATGGTTTGTTGATTTTGAAACTTTTCCAAACTCCTACTTCTTAAGAAGAGCCTCTTCTTCGTCCCCTTCGCAGAATCCTTGAAACTTTTTGTTGTTTTCTTTGCTTTACCATCTTTTTTTTACAACAAGGTCTATCCCGCCATCATATATCCATATCGAAGATAACCCCATTCCTCTAGATGTCATTTTTCCCGACCAAGGGGAAGATGGTGGGACCGCCGCTGAGGAGGAAAACCTCCCTACTGTAGAGGAAATTGTACCTCGGTGTCCCGATGCTAAATCTAACCTCCAAAAGGTGCCAGAAGTGGTGATAGAGAGGTTTAATTAAACGATGACAGCTGAACGATTAACAGAACTCAAGGTTAGACTCGGCCTACCTAGTCACATGGATGATCCATGCGGGTGATGACGAGGTTCATGTTCATCGTCTCGTCTTCTGCACCCTTTACGCATACCCGTTCTTAATTGGGTATTCATTCACTTTTCCATCATTGATAGAAGACTTGTGTCGATACTGCAACGTGTGCACGACGCAACTCACCCCTTATATCTTTAAGGTGGCCATGATGTTCACGAAGTTCGTCGAATTGGCCGGTGTCGATATTACAGTGCGCCATCTGATCCATCCATTCGCCCCTCATTTATACCAAGGACCTTGATGAATCTTCGCCACCGCGAGGGAAAATATTTGGTGATGAGGATGGACGACAAAGCGAGTCGGCATTTCTGGCTTGACTACTTCTTTGTCAGGACCGAAGACATAGTGTCCACCACCGTAGACTTCCCTGAGGCTTGAAACCCTACTCGTAAGTGCTCGTATTAGCTTATATACCTTTCTATTTCTAATGTTTTCCTTATTGCAGGTCGGTTAACCGGCTTTCTCCTTCTACAGCTATTGTTCGACCTCTCCAGATGGTAGCCCTACTGATACCCAATTGTTTCCCCATATTTTAACAATACATACATACTTTCAGAATAGCATATTTGCATCATTATTTAGTTTACAAACCTATACAAGCATTTTCTATCATTTTTTCTAATTTTTAGAGCTTTAAATTAATTTTCTTATATTTTAACTATATATAAATATCTAGTAATTATCTTTTAAATAATTCTGTGATGACTTAATTACCAAAAATTATTATTTGCATCCATAGTACATGCTTCAAATATTTTATTCTATTTTTTATAATTTTGCAATAATGGCCTATATTCGTACATAAATGCTCTTATTTCTATGTTATTTATGTTAAAATGGCATATTTATATATATTTTTAATACAGAGTTATTATTTTAAGTACTTCAATGCATAATAATATTTTCATTCATTTATTAAGCATTTTTTATAAATTATTTTGATAAATTTTGGAGTATTTAAATAATAGCATAAATTCTTACCTATTTTCGGACCTAAAACTACCCACACCTCAGCCCAATTACCCCAAACCTTAGCCCAATCCATAGATCACAAAACCAAATAACCCACTAACCCCAACCCGGTCGGTACCCATTTTAAACGACCCGCCCCAGCCTTTTTTAATCCTGGTCGTTGATCTTTCAAGATCAATAGCCCACAATTAAACCCTCCCTTTAATTAACCTAACCCCTAACCCTAACCCTCATTCTCCCTTTCCCGCGGCCTCTGTATCCTCTCATCTTCTGTGTCCCTCCTTCAGAAACCCTAGTCGCATCCCCCATCTTCTCCAAATTCAAGTAAATCATGGACTCCCTCTACGATTTACTTGCCTTTTATGTGTTACCTCGTTATTGTCTACAAGATTATGATGTTATATGGTACTTGCTCCAATTTTGGAAACTACCTGTACCCAAACTGGATTCCACCGTCTTCAATCTTTGAGATTTAGATGATATTTCGTCTATATGCACTCTATATGGTCTGATTCAGTGAGATCTTCGACTATCTATGCTTCCTTTGAACTAGGGTTTGAATTTTCCCTTGTTCCTTACTGATTCTTGATTGATACTTTTCCTTTTTCGTGTTTGACTATTCATTATTCCTTATTCTTGTTTAATCTACCATGTTTCCCTATTTTCCACTTTATTTTGCCCTAAATCTGACTCTAAATGATTTTTTGTAGGATATTTTCCTTATTCTCTGTTTAATATTCCATATTCCTTTATTTTTAGTATTTTTTGCGTGATAATTGTTATTCCCTGTTGATTTACTGAACCGCTTTGTTTTATGCCGATTCTAATTGGTTCTAGTATATCTTTCCTTAGTTGTGTTTGAATAATTTGTTTTGCATGTTTACTTGTTCGATTTCTACACTATATAAACCCCTCTCATGAAACCCCTTAAAGAGAGATTTCTAAACCCTAATTCCGGCTACTGTTTTTCACTACTCTCTTATACACTCATTGTTATCCTCAAACTATTTGAAATTATTGAATAACCTCCTCTGGTGCAAGCACTACTCGGAGCCCATTCTCGAGGCTCTTGTGAACTCTGAAGCATCGGGGATATGGGATTTTTTCTAGTACACTTTGCACTCTTTTAATTCTGGTACTGGTGATTAAACCATCGTAATGTTTAATTTCTTTCCTTCTTTCTGCACATATCTAAACTTTGGTTCTACTATGATGGTGTCCAACTTTTATGTCATTCTACGTTAATTGACGTATGAGGATATATATTGTTCACGTCATGCTTCACTATAACTTACACTCTGTAATCTCTAATCTCCTAAGACTGATTATGTACCCTGTAGCATCTTTACATGTAATTTTGGACTTCAATATTATGGTTGTATGTTGTTTCTGCCTATTGTATTTAGATAATGCTCTAACTCTATGAAAACCCATTTTACTTGGATGAGCTTTTACTGAGTCTTGTGTATATTGAAGTGCTTTGTAATACTGCCCAAAAATCTGTTTTAAACTTATGTCTTGCTATTCTGATTTTCTAAAGGCAAACATTCTATTTTTCAACTGACTAGGGCTTTGCTCCTATGTTAACATGCTTTTCCAGTATGATCTGGTTCATTTTCTATGTTTTTGTGATTATAAATATATGTATCCCCCCATTATATCCAAGCATTGATTGATATGGAATTAGTTCATACTTAACTTAATTTAGGCCCTGAATGTCAACTAGTGCAACCTAGGTATGTTTGCAAACTTGTTTTCCTTTTCCTATGATGTTTGTCTATGTGATGCTTCGCCACTGGACCTTGCTTAATTTTGCTGGTCTACTTGACCAGTTGTGTTGTATGTTCATTCTGGGAAATTCTGTCCATTCTCTTTACTTGTTACCCTGGTATTCTGAATTCCTATTCTTGGCCTCCCTAGTGTGAGTACTGCTCAGGGTCCAATTGAGGCCCTTGTGAACTCTGACACACTAGGGGTTTGGCCCTAGTCATTCCTTTTAACATCTAAACTATCCCTAATGCTCTACTTCCCAATTTATGTACTGTGTTTTATGTTGGTCATTCCAAGTGATGCAATACTTGGTGTTTTGGCTTAGTGAAAGGGGTCTGAACTCCCCTATGGACCTGTGATCATGTGGTTCTTTTTGAAGGCTTAAGGGTACTGTGTCAGAAATATTGAAGGCCCGGCAAGGCTGTGTATTTAGTTGTTTATTTCTGGCCTGCTATAGGCCTGTCTATTGCCATGTAATATTACTACTTTACTTATTAATTTGGGTCTGTAATAATATCTTTGTATAAATGATTGGGGTGCTAGTAAAAGGGGATGGAGCTAAATTCTAATATTAATATGTGATGGGTAGATAACATGCATATAGGATTGAATGGTGCACTTGCTCTATGTTATTCACTCTCTGTGCACACTGTAGAGATCATGCCATTAGGAAAAGCACACACTTGCACTACTTGATTGTTGGCAAACATGCCTCAACATCTCTGTTGCTACATGTTATTAGAGAACCTGCCCATAGGAAATAAATATCGTGGAACTCCTCTCTAATTCGTATTACTGCAGTATATCCACTAGAGATCATGCCTATAGTACTATAATAATGTCACTTGGTCTGGTGTTGCATATTTCACCTAGAAAATCTGCTTATAAGATGTAACAATAAAATCAGACTCCCAAATGTTAATCGTTAAAAATCCTGCCTATAGGATGCCACTGCTCGCCTTAATAACTGGCAATGACGCCCCTTTAAACATTGTTCATCACTCACTTAGGCCATTATCAAGTGTATGAGTAATTCTAAATTTCCCCTCCCCTGATTACATAAATCACCTAGGCGCAACAATTATAGGGCTAATAGTTGAAAATTTTGACTTCTCAATAATCTGTGTGTAATAACCTATGCAATCCTGTTTATGAACCTCGTTGGCTCCTGAAATCGCTTGCATGCCTTGATTCCTATCACCGAGAAATCATGCCTATAGGGAGTTAAGTTCTTTAATCTCAAACTGCCTAACATGAAAATTTGCTTCGCATGCATTTGATGTCTATTTGCGGAGGCTAATTTGAACCTTTAACTGCCTATATGTGAAGTCCAACATGTTTTGTATGTCGCCTAGTAAGAAGCCTAGGTAAAGTCTAGAACCACCCGAGATAGAGGTCCAATGCCTCCTGGACCATAGGTATGGGACGGGTAGTGCATGCATAAGGTACGCCTTATAATTGAACTAGTGCGCTTTAGATAACAACTTAAAGATAGTAATCGGGTAGCACGAGATGATAGTATGTGCCCGCTGAATAATACGAGTAACACTCCATCTCGAGGGAGTTACGAAGTATTATTTATGTTGCAGGGAGTGATCTTCAGGCAAAACAACTTAGGACCCCCAATCTTGGTTCCTTTTCTTTTTAATCAAGTGTTTGTACTTACTCAAAGTCTTTTAATAATAAAATTTCTCAAACTTCTTGATTTATGTATCTTTGTTTATCCGACTAATTCATATAATTCAATTTCGGTCGGGACCCATAGTTGTGGACTTCAAAGAGTGCCTAACACCTTCTCTTCGAGGTAATTTCGAGCCCTTACCCGATCTTTGGTGATGCAAACTAATCAAACCTGAGTCATATGCAAAATAGGTGCCCTAGCGCACCTTAAAACCGTTAGGTGGCGACTCTCCTCTTTTAATACCTCCTTAAAAGAGTTGTCAGATGTCGAAACCCAATTTCGCGAGAAAAAGGGGCACGACAGCATGACGACTCTGCTTGGGATTTTTAGGCTCTTACCATAGCGAATTGGGCTTATATGAACTAGTCTTCTCTGATAAACGTGATTCCATTTTCTTTTACTTGTTGCCACATGCACATCCCCCTCCTATTTTCCTTTTATTACTGCATGCACACCCCTCCCCTATTCTCCCTTTATTTGAATTCGTAGTAATATGTAAATCCCTTCTCTTCTCCGCCCTTCCTTGCTCCAATTGGCTATAACATGCGTATCCCTTTTCCTAGTCGTATTTATTTGCTCCAAGTTGCTTTTAAAGCTACTACATCATGTCTCTCCCCATCCCTACTCCCTCTATTACTTTATTACAATTCCCATTATTATACGAACTAACTTCTTCTTTATTTTTCTTTCTTTTTATCTCTTTTATGTTTCATCTTAATACTGCATTTATTGCTTTCACATGTTTTATCATGCCAATACTTGACAACGTGTGATTTATCTTTGTATAAAGCATGCTTCACATCATATTCCACTCGTACCCGATTAATACCATAGAGGTGCTTGATGAGTGTCTGCGCTCTTCTGAAGTTACCCTTTAAATTTGGAAAGGCTTATTTGCGGTAAAACTAGTCGATCAGCGGATAGTTATCCTGATGAACCTACGACTGTGACATGTAATGAGACAACGCAACATAAGGATAGTGACTCAGAGGAACTAGAAGAGGATGTAATACCTGAGGAAATTGTCAGAGAAGATGAAAATATTGAGAACAATCCTAAGTCCAATTTGGATGAGACTAAAATAGTTAATTTGGGAGATTCTGAAATAGTCAAGGAAACTCATGTGAGCATTCACCTGTCGCCATCAGATAAAGAAGAGTACATCCGATTTTTGAAAGAATATGAGGATATTTTTACATGGTCCTATGATGATATGACCTGTTTGAGAACATCTATAGTGGATCATAAACTACCTACCAACCCTATTTGTCTGCCTGTAAAGCAGAAGCTCAGAAAGTTCAAGCCAGATATGAGTCTGAAAATAAAAGAGGAAGTCACCAAGAAGATCAAAGATAAGGTTCTCAGAGTGGTTGAATATCCGACCTGGTTTGGCTAACATCGTGGCAGTTACGAAGAAGGATGAGAAATTCAGAGTATGTATCGACTATCGGGATTTAAACAGAGCAAGTCCCAAAGATGATTTCCCGTTTCCCAATATACACATATTGATCGACAATTGTGCCAAGCATGGACTACATTCTTTTGTGGATTGCTTCACGGGATATCATTATATCTGGATGTATGAAGAAGATAATGAGAAGACTGCCTTTATTACACCATGGGAGTATACTGCTACAAAATGATGACGTTTGGCCTGAAGAATGCTGGAGCCACTTATATGAGGGCCATGACAACAATTTTCCACGACATGATACACAAGGAGATAGAAGTGTACGTGGATGACGCCATCATCAAATCCAAAAAGGGTACAGATCACATAGCAGACTTGAGGAAATTCTTTGATCGACTTCGAAGGTATAATTTGCAACTGAATCCTGCAAAATGTGCTTTTGGGGTCCTTGCTGGAAAGTTGTTAGGGTTCATCGTCAGCGGCCGAGGAATTGAGTTAGACCCGTCAAAGGTCAAGGCTATCCAAGATTTTCCACCTCCAAAGAACAAGAAAGATGTGATGAGTTTCTTAGGGCGTCTCAACTACATCAGCCGTTTCATAGTGCAATGAACTGTGATTTGTGAACCAATTTTCAAAATGCTGAAGAAGGATGCCGCCACTAGTTGAACTGAAGAATGTCATAAAGCTTTTGACAAAATCAAGGAATATTTGTCCACACCACTAGTCTTGGTCCCTACGGAACCTGGGAGACCTCTGGTACTCTATCTTCTGTACTAGATGGGCTTTCGGTTGTGTCTTGGGACAGCACGATGAGACAGGAAGGAAAGAACATGCTATATACTATATGAGTAAGAAGTTCACACCCTATGAAGCACGATATTCTTTACTAAAACGCACCTGTTGTGCTCTAACATGGATAGCTCAAAAGTTGTGACACTACTTCTGTGCATACACCACATATCTCATATCAAGGATGGATCCTCTAAAATACATTTTTCAGAAACCCATGCCTATGGGAAGGTTGGCAAAATGGCAGATACTATTGAGTGAATTTGACATCGTCTATGTAACTTAGAAAGAGGTCAAGGGACAGGCATTAGCAGATCACCTGGCAGAAAACTCTATAGGAGGAGAATACGAACCGTTGAAAACGTATTTTCCCAATGAAGAAGTATCATTTGTAGGGGAAGATATCACCGAAACCTACGACAGTTGGAGAATATTCTTCGATGGGGCTGCAAATTTCAAAGGAGTGGGTATTGGAGCAGTTTTGGTATCAAAGATAGGGCAACACTATCCGGTATCCGCAAAGCTCATATTTTTGGGTACCAAAAATATGGCGGATTATGAGGCTTGCATGTTGGGGCTCAAGTTGGCCATTGAAACGAACATTCAAAAATTGTTGGTAATTGGTGACTCAGGCCTTTTGGTACATCAGGTTCTAGGAGAATGGGCTACAAAGAATACCAAAATATTGTCGTATTTGTACTATGTGCAAGAATTGATGAAGAGTTTCTCAAAGATAGAGTTCAAACATGTCCCAAGAATCCAGAATGAGTTTGCAGATGCATTGGCCACTTTATCTTCCATGATACAACACCCAGACAAGAATTTCATCGATCATATTCCAGTAGGGATCCATAATCAGCCAGTTTATCATGCTCATGTTGAAGAAGAAACTGATAGGAATCCGTAGTTCCATGACATCAAAGAATACTTGGCAAAAGGAGAGTACCCGCAACATGCGAATCATACTCAGAAACACACACTCTGAAGATTGTCCAATCATTTCTTCCAAAGTGGAGTAATTCTGTACAGAAGGACTCTAGATCTGGGATTATTATGGTGTGTTGACGCCAAGGAAGCTTCCAAATTTCTCAAAGAGATACATGCCGGAACTTGCGGACCACACATGAATGGATTTGTTTTAGCCAAGAATATATTAAAAGCAGGATATTTTTGGATGACTATGGAGACGGACTGCATTAGGTATGTTCAAAAGTGTCATCAATGTCGAGTAAATGCGGATATGATATGAGTGCCACCAAATGAACTCAGTGCAATAAATGCACCTTGGCCTTTCTCCGCTTGGGGATGGATGCCATTGATCCAATCGAACCCGCCACTTCAAATGGGCACAGGTTCCTTCTAGTAGCCATAGACTATTTCACAAAATGGATTGAAACCGCATCTTACAAAGTTGTAACTAAGAAAGTCATCACAGATTTTGTTAGGGATCATATTGTTTGCCGATTCGGGGTGCCGAAATCCATCATCACCAACAATGCCGCCAACCTTAACAGTGATATAATGAAATCTATGTGTGAAACCTTCAAGATTAAGCATAAGAATTCCACAGCATACAGGCCTCAAATGAATGGAGTTGTGGAAGCCGCCAACAAGAACATCAAGAAGATATTGAGGAAGATGGTAGATAATCACAAACAATGGCACGAGAAATTACCATTTGCATTATTGGGATATTGTACCACAGTTTGCACATCAACCGGGGCAACTCCCTACTTGCTGGTCTATGGTACTGAAGTTGTCATTCCCGCCGAAGTTGAAATCCCTTCTTTGAGAATCATACAAGAGGTTGAACTCAGTGATGCAGAATGGATACGAAGTCGCTATGAACAACTGGCTCTCATTGACGGGAAAAGAATGAATGTGGTATACCACGGTCAACTTTACCAGAACAAAATGTCCAGAGCTTTCAACAAAAGGGTCAGGCCTTGACAATTCACACCGGGGCAGATGGTGCTAAAGCGGATCTTCCCGCATCAGGATGAAGCCAAAGGGAAATTTTCACCCAATTGGAAAGGGCCCTACATGGTTGACAGAGTACTAACGGGATGAGCACTCGTACTTGCAGAAATGGATGGAGAAGTTTGGCCAAAACTTATGAAATCAGACGCAGTCAAAAGATACTATGTTTAGATTGTTTACAATTCTTCTTCTGATATAACTGAACTACGCTTGACCTGATTCCCATTTAAAGGGGATACGTAGGCAGCCTTGTGGGTTCGGTCACATCTCAATAAAATCTTCATTTTTTGCCATGGTCAGAAACTGGGGCAGAATTTTGAGGAAGACCCTCAAAATTCTGAAGCAAGTCCAACCAACTTCCTCATATGAAGAACAGTCAGAGAATTGCTTTTAACTAGGGCAGAATTTTGAGGAAGACCCTCAAAATTCTATAGCAAGGAGGTCGCAATGTCTCTAAAATATGTCACAATCATTGGTTCATCTATCTTACTCGATATTGCACACTACTATATTTTAAATAACTACGTTCATCAAATGCACGCATATTTTTTGAAACTTTATTTTTATAAATAGCCAGATGCTGCCCAGGATAACTCAAACAGGATCTCAAGACAGGAACAAAAGCAAAGCGAGAAGGCGAAAGCACGGACCAACTTTCCCCGCAAAACTCATGATTTTTCTTTGGATGCAGGCACAATGAACATAACAGGAATATTTGTAAATACGTACACACATCAAAATCACTATCTTCATAAGGAAAATGTTGCCAAACGCAAACACATCTCCAACTAAGAAATACTCTACTATCACTCATTGTCTTTCTTGCATGAGGCTAAGCATTGCCTTTCTAATTGCATAAGGCTAAGCTCGGCCTTTCATTGCATGAGACTAAGCACAGTCTCATCTTCTTACATGAGGGTAAGCATTGCCTCCCTAATTGCATAAGGCTAAGCTCGGCCTTTCCTTGCATGAGACTAAGCACTTTCTCCTAATTGCATGAGACCAAGCATTGTCTCATCTCTTTGCATAAGGCTAAGCATTTCCTTTCATTGCATGAGACTAAGCATTGTCTCCTAATTGCATGAGACTAAGCATTGTCTCCTCTTCTTGCATGGGGCTAAGCATTGCCTCCCTAATTGCATAAGGCTAAGCTCTGCCCTTCCATGCATGAGACTAAGCATTGTCTCCTCTTCTTGCATGAGGCTAAGCATTGCCTCCCTAATTGCATAAGGCTAAGCTCTGCCCTTCCATGCATGAGACTAAGCATTGTCTCCTCTTCTTGCATGAGGCTAAGCATTGCCTCCCTAATTGCATAAGGCTAAGCTCGACCTTTCCTTGCATTGAGACTAAGCATCGACTCCTCTTCTTGCATAAGGCTAAGCACTTCTTGTCCTTGCATAAGACCAAATGCTATCTCTATTATGCTATTCAAAACCTAGCACTAATTTCTATTCGCTCGGGGCTAAGCACTGCCCCAATCTTACACAAGACTAAACTCTGTCTTGTTTTGCTTCGCATACGACCTAGCATCATATCTTTGCATCTCATGGGCTGAAACATCACCATTTTGTCCAAAGGCGTCATAGTCCGAAGGCATAATCCTCATAGCCGGAAGACACCATGACATGGCCTAAGGATCTCTCAATATTGCACTTCATTATTCAAAGGCGTCATGGTTCAAAGGCACCATTTTCATGGCCCGAGGATATCATTTCATAGCCTGCGAATCCCTTATCATATGATTCATGGCCCAGGACGTCATGGTCTGAGGACATCATCCGCACCGTTCAAAGACAACTTTCATGGTCCTAAGGAAATTTGTATCATGTTTAAATTCTCGCAATAATCAATATATACTTGCATGCATTGTGTTTTAAGTTTTTTAGGTAATCTAGGAAGTAACGTTCTCTTAACAGGAGCAATCTTCGCTCCGGTTTCCGTTTAATGTTCACATCCTGCAATTATTTCAAGCATAGCCGCCATCAGTTACCCACTTTCACTTAATAACCGTTCAAATGCTCATTTTGAAATACATCCATGACTTTTTAGATTCACATTCATGATTTCGCACAAATTCATCTATTGTCCTACTCAAAGAACCCTTTCCGAAACATACGACCATTTCTATAGTAATTCCACCAGTTCAGTTCACCGATAGATCCAAAACTACACACGCCCTGATTCGCATAATACCAAGGATATGTAGGTAACTTAGAAACCAGGGTTCAGCCTCTATTTTTCAAATCACCCCATTCGGTCTAAATGAGTCGTCATTCCTTTACCCGACAACTCTTTCATCATTCCCGGGTAAAGAGGGGCAGCTGTTGATACCCAAATTTTCCCTCATATTTTAAAAATACATATATACTTTCAAAATAGCATATTTGCACCATTAGTTAGTTTACACACCTATACAAGCATTTTCTATAATTTTCCATAATTTTTAGAGCTTTAAATTAATTTTCTTATATTTTAACTAAATATAAATATCTAGTAATTATCCTTTAAATTATTTTGTGATGACTTAATTACAAAAAATTATTATTTTCATCCATAGTACATGCTTCAAATATTTTATTCTATTTTTTATAATTATGTTAGCATTTTTATTTTATATAATTTGGCAATAATGGCTTATATTCATACATGAAGGCTCTTATTTCCATGTTATTTATGTCAAATGGAATATTTATATTTTTTTAATACAAATTTATTATTTTAAGTATTTCAGTGCATAAATAATATTTTCATTCATTTATTAAGCATTGTTTATAAATTATTTTAAAATATTTTGGAGTATTTAAATAATAGCCTAAATTCTTACCTATTTTCGGACCTAATCAGAGTAAATCATGGACTCCCTCTGTGATTTACTTACCTTTTATGTGTTACCTTGTTATTTTCTGCAAGATTATGATGTTATATGGTACTTTCCCCAATTTTGGCAAGTACCAGTACCCAAATTGGATTCCATCCCCTTCAATCTTTGAGATTTAGATGATATTTTGTCTATATGCACTCTATATGGTCCGATTCAGTGAGATCTTCGACTATCTATGCTTTCTTTTGTTGGGATCGAAATAACATGGTGCATGCGGAAACTAACAATAGAAAACTTGATGAACAATAAATCATGACGACAAAAGAAATATATAATAAACTAAGCATAATAGTTTATAATGGTTTGGTCAATAGACCTACATATGATAAAACTAATATAAAAGAAAAAAAATTATGAAGAGAAAAATCTCCCCCTAAACAAAACTCTTTAATGACTACATTGTGGATGCTACGGAATGAGAAGGAAGGATCCTTAATTTATAGAGGTCCAAACCTTTTCCTACAAGAAAAAGGACTAGCCAAATATGGAAGAATTACAGTTTCCTTCTACAAAAAGGAAAACCATATTATGGTAAATATGTTGTCCTTTCCTTGAAGAAATAGGAAAATCAAATATGGTAAGAAAATCAGGACAATCCCTAACAATTCTCTCTCTTGGCCTGAATTTTCTTGACAAAGTCGATTTACCTTCTTCACATAATCTTCATCACTGCTGCTTGCCATGATTAAAAATCGGTATAGGTTGAAAATCTTGGTATTGGTTAAAAGAAGCCCAAGTATGGGTTAAAAGGAGCCCACATGTTAAGAATAAACATGGGTTAAAAAGAAGCTCATGCATTAAAAAGAAGCGTGAGTTAAAACTGGTATTGGAACTCATGCGTTGCAAATAGGCATGAGTTAAAACTGGCATTGATTAAAAGCAACCAAAATATGGGTTAAAAAGAGTTTTATTCCAAAAGAGATGCAGCAGCAAGCGTTTTGAATACAATTGTGATTGTAAATTTATCTCCACATGTAAAATACAATTGTGATTGTAAATTTATCTCCACATGTAGCATGTTGAATAAATCTTCATTATCGTCTTGATCTAGACACGCATTGAATCTGTCTTCAACCTCGTTCAACCATTGACTCTGAACCATTGGCTCTGATACCACTTGTTGGGATCGAAATAACATGGTGCACGCGGAAACTAACAATACAAAACTTGGTGAACGATAAATCATGACGACAAAAGAAATATATACTAAACTAAGCATAATAGTTTATAATGGTTTGGTCAATAGACCTACATATAATAAAACTAATATAAAAGAAAAAAAATTATGAAGAGAAAAATCTCCCCCGAAACAAAACTCTTTAATGACTACATTGTGGATGCTACGGAATGAGAAGGAAGGATCCTTAATTTATAGAGGTCCAAACCTTTTCCTACAAGAAAAAGGACTAGCCAAATATGGAAGAATTACAATTTCCTTCTACAAAAAGGAAAACCCAATTATGGTAAATATGTTGTCCTTTCCTTGAAGAAATAGGAAAATCAAATATGGTAAGAAAATCAGGACAATCCCTAACAATTCTCCCCCTTGGCCTGAATTTTCTTGACAAAGTCGATTTACCTTCTTCACATAATCTTCATCACTGCTGCTTGCCATGATTAAAAATCGGTATAGGTTGAAAATCTTGGTATTGGTTAAAAGAAGCCCAAGTATGGGTTAAAAGGAGCCCACATGTTAAGAATAAACATGGGTTAAAAAGAAGCTAATGCATTAAAAATAAGCGTGAGTTAAAACTGGTATTGGAACTCATGCGTTGCAAATAGGCATGAGTTAAAACTGGCATTGGTTAAAAGCGACCAAAATATGGGTTAGAACGAGTTTTATTCCAAAAGAGATGCAGCAGTAGGCGTTTTGAATACAATTGTGATTGTAAATTTATCTCCACATGTAGCATGTTGAATAAATCTTCATTATCGTCTTGATCTAGACACGCATTGAATGTGTCTTCAACCTCGTTCAACCATTGACTCTGAACCATTGGCTCTGATACCACTTGTTGGGTTCAAAATAACATGGTGCATGCGGAAACTAACAATACAAAACTTGATGAACGATAAATCCTGACGACAAAAGAAATATATACTAAACTAAGCATAATAGTTTATAATGGTTTGGTCAATAGACCTACATATGATAAAACTAATATTAAAGAAGAAAAATTATGAAGAGAAAAATCTCCCCCTAAACAAAACTCTTTAATTACTACATTGTGGATGCTACGGAATGAGAAGGAAGGATCATTAATTTATAGAGGTCCAAACATTTTCCTACAAGAAAAAGGACTAGCCAAATATGGAAGAATTACAGTTTCCTTCTACAAAAAGGAAAACCCAATTATGGTAAATATGTTGTCCTTTCCTTGAAGAAATAGAAAAATCAAATATGGTAAGAAAATCAGGACAATCCCTAACACCTTTTGGACGAGGGTTTGAATTTTCCTTTGTTCGTTACTGATTCTTGATTGATACTTTTCCTTTTCCGTGTTTGACTATTCTTTTTTCCTTATTTTTGTTTAATCTACCATGTTTCTCTATTTTCTACTTTATTTTGCCCTAAATCTGACTCTAAATGATTTTTTTGTAGGATATTTTCCTTATTCTCTGTTTAATATTCTATATTCCTTTATTTTTATTTTTATTTGCGTGATAATTGTTATTCCCTATAGTTTTACTGAACCCCTTTGTTTTATGCCGATTATAATTGATTATAGTATATCTTTCCTTATTTGTGTTTGAATAATTTATTTTCCATGTTTACTTGTTCGATTTCTATACTATATAAACCCCTATTTATGAAACCCCTTAAAGAGAGATATCACCCTAATTCTGGATACTATTTTTCACTACTCTCTCACTCACTCACTCACTATTACCCTCAAACTCTCTGAAATTATTGAATAACCTCCTCTGGTGCAAGCATTGCTCGGAGCCCATTCTCGAGGCTCTTATGAACTCTGAAGCATCGAGGATTTGGAGTTTTTGCTATTACACTTTGCACTCTTTTAATTCTGCTACTGTTTAGTGTTTAAACCCTCATAATGTTTAATGTTTTTCCTTATTTCTCCACATGTATCTAAACTTTGGTTCTACTATGATGGTGTCCACCTTTGATGTCATTCTGCGTTAATTGACACATGAGAATAGTCTAGTGTTCATGTCATGCTTCACTATAACTTGCACTCTGTAATCTCTTATCTCCTAAGATTGATTATATACCCTGTAGCATCTTTACATTTAATTTTGGACTTCAATATTGTGGTTGTATGATATTTCTGCCAATTGTATTTAGATAATGCTCTAACTCTATGAAAACCCCTTTTACTTGGATGAGCTTTTACTGAGTCTTGCGTATATTGGAATGCTTTGTAATACTGCCCAAAAATCTGTTTTAACTTATATCTTGCTATCCTGATTTTCTAAAGGCAAACATTCTATCTTTCAACTGACTAGGGCTTTGCTCCTATGTTAACATGCTTTTCCAGTATGCCTTGGTTCATTTGCTACGTTTTTGTGATTATCAATATATGTATCTCCCCATTATATCCAAGCATTCATTGATATGGCATTAGGTCAGACTTAACTTAATTTAGGCCATTGAATGTCAACTAGTGCAACCTAGGTAAGTTTGCAA
This sequence comes from Nicotiana undulata, assembly GCA_005239495.1. NCBI lineage: Eukaryota > Viridiplantae > Streptophyta > Magnoliopsida > Solanales > Solanaceae > Nicotiana > Nicotiana undulata. The sequence continues at coordinate 123,197 of ML298827.1, forward strand.
ACTTATTTTCCTTTTCCTATGATGTTTGTCTATGTGATGCTTTGCTACTAAACCTTGCTCAATTTTGCTGGTCTACTTGACCAGTTGCGCTGTATGTTCATTCTGGGAAATTCTGTCCATTCTCTTTACTTGTTACACTGGTATTCTGAATTGCTATTCTTAGCCAGCTGAAAGCCAAGGATACCTAGGTTCTTTGTTGGCCTCCCTAGTGTGAGCAGTGCTTAGGGTCCAATTGAGGCCCTTGTGAACTCTGACACACTAGGGGTTTGGCCCTAGTCACTCCTTTCAACCTCCAAATTATCCCTAATGCTCTACTTCCCTATCATGTACTTTGTTTTATGTTGGTCGTTTCAACTGATGAAATACTTGGTGTTATGGCTCATTGAAAGGGGTCTGAACTCCCCTATGGACCTGTGATCATGTGGTTCATTTTGAAGGCCTAAGTGTACTGTGTTAGAAGTATTGAAGGCCCAACAAGGCTGGGTATTTAGTTATTTATTTCTGGCCTGCTATAGGCCTGTCTATTGCCATGTAATATTACTACTTTACTTATTAATTTGGGTATGTAATAATATCTTTGTATAAACGATTGGGGTGCTAGTAAAAGGGGATGGGGAAAATTCTAATATTAATATGCGATGGATAGATAACATGCCTATAGTATTGAATGATGCACTTGATCTATGTTCTACACTCTCTATGCACACTGTAGAGTTCATGCCATTAGAAAAGACACACACTTGCACTACTTGATTGTTGGCAAATGTGCCTCAACATCTCTGTTGCTACATGTTTTTAGAGAACCTGCCCATAGGAAATAAATATCATGGAACTCCTCTCTAATTTGTACTGTAGCATATCCACTAGAGATCATGCTTGTAGGACTCTAATCATGTCACTTGTTCTGGTCTTGCATATTTCACCTAGAAAATCTGCCTATAAGATGTAACAATAAAATTAGACTCCCAAATGTTAATCGTTAGAAATACTGTCAATAGGATGCCACTGCTCGCCTTAATAACTGGTAATGATGCCCCTTTAAACACTGTTCATCACTCACTTAAGCCATTATCAAGTGTATGAGTAATTTTGAATTACCCCTCCCATGTTAGATAAATCACCTAGGCGCAACAATTATAGGGCTAATAGTTGAGAAATTTTCCTTCTCAATAATCAGTGTGTAATAACCTATGCAATCCTGTCTATGAACCTCGCTGGCTCCTGAAATCGCTTGCATGCCTTGATGCCCATCACCTAGAAATCATGCCTATAGGGAGTTAAGTTCTTTAATCTCAAATTTTCTAACATGAAAATTTGCTTCACGTGCATTTGTTGTCTAATTGCGGAGGCTAATTTGAGCCTTTTATTGTCTTTATGTGAAGTCTAACATGTTTTGTATGTCGCCTAGTTTTGACATTTTCTTAGCAGCCTAGGTAAAGTCTAGAACCACCCGAGATAGAGGTCCAATGCCTCCTGGACCATAGGTATGGGACGGTAGTGCACGCATAAGGTACGCATTATAATTGAACTAGTGCGCTTTAGGTAACAACTTAAAGATATTAATTGGGTAGCAGGAGAAGATAGTCTGTGTACGTTGAATAATATGAGTAACACCCCATCTCGAGGGAGTTACGAAGTATTATTTATGTTGCACGGGGTGATCCTTTAGGCTAAAATACTTAGGACCCCTCCATCTTGTTTCCTTTTATTTTTAATCAAGTGTTTGTACTTACTCAGAGTCTTTTAATAATAAAATTTCTCAAACTTCTTGATTTCTATATCTTTGTTTATCCGACTAATTCATATAATTCAAGTTCAGATGGGACCCACAGTTGTGGACCTCGAAGAGTGCCTAAAATCTTCTCTTCGAGGTAATTTCGAGCCCTTACCCATTCTTTGGTGATGCAAACTAGTCAAACCTGAGTCATATGCAAAATAGGTGCCCTAATGCACCTTAAAACTATTAGGTGGCGACTCTCCTCTTTTAATACCTTCTTAAAAGAGTTGTCACATGTCGAAACCTGATTTCGCGAGAAAAAGGGGCGCGACAAGCCCACATTGCTGATTGGGTTAGACAAATTCTCCCTCATACGGGGATACGCGATTGGTCAAGATTTTCCAAGAGATTTAGGATGTCTCTTCCCTCAGCAGGTAACATGTTTCCTCCTATGCCTGTTATCTTTGTTGATTTTTCCTTTCCCATTTTTCTTTAGCTTCGGCCAAGGGGTCTACGAGGAGGCCGAGAGCTCCCGTGCCTTTTTTTTGGAAGAGGAACGCCAATACACCTTCATTCTCCGCCCCTGCTTTGATTACGGTCGATCCCGTTTCTCTTCCAACTCCACCTTCAGTGTGTGCCTTTGCCTCCTCTTCAGCCGTTAAGACTTCAACTCCTCCTTTGTACTCTCTCGTCGACGAGGATGATGGGCTTCGCCCAGTGATGGAGATTTCCAACCTCGAAAGAGGAGGTCTGTGGATGCTTTTGACAGAGTCTCCTTGTCCGTTGATACGGCGGAAGGGGAGTTTTCATTGCGTGAGATGAAAAATACTTTTGTCGAAGATAATGTCGAGCCGAGTCTCGAGGCTTCGACGTAGATGAGAGTCGATGTAGATGTATCTCTTCATTCTGCAGTGATGTAGATTGAAGGGATGGATGTTGATGTTCTTGACCCTTTGCAGCTAGAGAAGGCAATGACCCATTAGACAACCGCAGATACTTCATTTCCTACCGACGAGAGAGGAAAAAGCATCATTGAAGTGGACAATGAGTTAGGTTCCGATGTTGATGCTGACGACCTGAGGATGATCGAAGAAGGTCTTACATAACTTGAGGCTAGGTTAGAGGGGTCTACGAGGATTATCGCGATCTCTATGGATCGTGATCTGTTGGTGAACACCGAGGAGGTAGTCCCTACCCTCGGCCCTCTCTATTCTGAAGTGAGGGTAAGACCCTTAAGGAAATAAATGATAGTGCTTTATCGAGGATCATTTCCGGTCTTGCTCGTATTTGTGAAATTAATTTTTTCCCATTTTCTAGGGCGTTCATTGTTCTGACCTTTTCCTTATCTTTTTTGGTTCAGAGATGGTAATTTTGGAGATTGAGAATGCCCGAAGGAAGAAGAGGCGTAAAGAGATTTTCGTGAAACTGAAAGATAAATACCTTGAGTATCCCAGCAAGTATTAGGATCTCCGTAAACGATTTCGCGAAGGCGGCGACATGCATGCCCTAAGGGACGAGTTGAAGAAGAGGGATGATGAGCTGGTGTAGGCCATCGAGAAGTCTAGCATCCTTGAGGGAATGTTGAGAAGTAGGGATGAGGAGCTTGAGGTTAGCATGGGCATGGAGGCCCGATGCAATGATCTTCGAGCTCAAGTGATCGACTTACGAGGGCAACTCGAAGAGTGTCGGTTCTAGTTGGAGACCCTCAACGGCGAGGTTGCTGAGAAGTATGAGGAGCTTGAGAAGGCGGAGTCTTCTCGTTTGGATGCTCGGAGGAATGCGGAGATGCTCGAGTTGGAAAATAGGACTCTTCGAGCCGAGCAAGAAACTGATCACTCGATAGCAAGAGCTAAGGAAGACCGGCTTGGGAAGAGGATCGGGGACCTGGAGAAAGACAACGTCGTCCTTCATGATCGAGTGACCACTCTATAGGCCGAGAGGTCTCATCTTCTTGCATGGCCGTCCTCATCCAACATTTTTTATTTTTCCAATGTACCTCGGGAGTTATACAAGGAATAGATTCACGCTGAGGCCCGGTTAGATGTCTTTTGGGATTTGCTTACAACGGGTTCCATTCTTGAGGTTGCCCTTGAGGATGCCCGGGTTAAGGCTCGTGAAGCTTGAGTTATTTGTGGTTATGATACCGCAATGCCTCATGCTTAAGAGGAGGATGGGGAAGAGGGTGTGGGTCGGATTGGGGAGAACGTCTGGTATGATACTGCTTATCTTGAGGCGAAGGTGGCAAAGGTGTCGAGGGATGAGTTGGTGAGGTCTCGGAGGCCTGTGATGGCGAGGGCCAATAGTCTTTTTCTTAGACTTTTTTGTGTAATTTGACGGCTTCTTCAAGAGCCTTTGTAATTAACTCTCTTTTTGTATATGGATTTTAAGTTGTTTTCTGCTCCATTCTCCATACTTGTTGTTCGTTTCCGCATTTGTGTACTCTGCTTTTGTTGTTTGATTGTTATGATTTCTGTTTTTCTTTCATCGTCATTGTCTTCTAGCTGCCCGTAGCCTTGTTGACAAATATTTATGGGTCGTATATTCCCTTTGTTTATATAGATCTGGTGCACCTCTTTGTTTATATTAGGTTGATCGATGTTTGTTGGGACTTGGTTGATTTTGGTATTTTTCCAAGTTGTGGCAGAGGGCCGATAGGTGTTGTTCAAGCTGGGTCGAACTTAACCTTCTATTAGATCGCGACCAAGGATCGATAGGTGTTGTTCGAGCGGGCTCGAGCTTCACCTTTTATTAAATCGTGGCCGAGGGCCGATAGGTGTTGTTTGAGCTGGGTCGAACTTAACCTTTTATTAGATCGTGGCTGAGGGCCGTTAGGTGTCATTTGAGGTGGGTCGAACATAACCTTTTGTTAAATCGCGGTCGAGGACCGATAGGTGTTGTTCGAGCTAGATCGAACTTAACCTTTTATTAGATTGTGGCCGAGGTCAGTTAGGTGTTGTTAGAGCTTGGTCGAACTTGACCTTTTATTAAATCGTGATCGAGGGCCGATAGGTGTTGTTCGAGCTGGGCCAAACTTAGCCTTTTATTAGATCGTGGTCGAGGGCCGTTATGTGTCGTTCGAGCTGGGTCGAACTTAACCTTTTGTTAAATCGCAACCAAGGGCCGATAGGTGTTGTTCGAGCTGGGTCAAACTTAAACTTTTATTAGATCGTGGCCAAGGGTCGTTAGGTGTTGTTCGAGTTGGATCGAACTTAACCTTTTATTAGATCGTGGCCGAGGGACGTTAGGTGTCGTTCGAGCTGGGTCGAACATAACCTTTTGTTAAATCATGGTCGATGACCGATAGGTGTTGTTCGAGTTGGGTCGAACTTGACCTTAACACAAAAGAAGCTCTGATAATCGTAAGTTTCTTATTACTTTGACTTTGTTGCTTCTGGTTACATGATTGGGGAGATTTACAAATTTTGGGTGTTGGATGGCGCTCCAGTCCCAATCCTAGTTTACCTAGTCCCTTTATTATTTTACTTGGAGAGTATTGAGAAGTCGGGCAATGAAAGATAAAAAAAATAGTCCCTCAATTGCATACTTCGACTCAAAGTGTTCCCTTTGCTGCCTCATTAAACTTACTTGAGAAAACCCTAAGGGGACAAAACTCAAGTGAGAGAAAAAGAGTACGACTTGGGGGACACTTCTTTCCTTAGAAGTTGAGTATTTGAGGTGGTTGATGTTCCAATTGTTCAGTAATTGCTTTCCTTCCATCATCTTTAATCGAAATGAACCCTTGTTTGCTTTTGGCTATGATTTTGTACAGACCGTCCCAGTTTGTTCCCAGCTTTCCTTCCCGTGGGTCTTTGCTAGCTTGAGTTTTGGCATTGAGTACGTAGTCCCTGACTTTGAGTGGTTGGACCCTTGCTTTCTTGTTGTAATAACGTTCTGCTTGCTTCTTTTGGTCAACCATTCTTATGTACTCCATATCTTTTCATTCATCGATTTCACCGAGTTCCTGCCTTATACAATCATCGTTACTAGTACCACTTTCGTGGGAGTATCTTAAGCTAGTCTCTCCGACTTCGATTGGTATAACTGCTTCGGTCCCATAGACCAAAGAGTAGGGCGTCTCTCCTATGCTCGTCTTCATGGTATACGCCCATAATACTTCTGGAAGCATCTTCGGCCACAGTGCCTTGGCGTCTTCGAGCTTTTTCTTCATGATGTTTAATATGGACTTGTTGGAGGACTCTACTTGTCCGTTACCCACTGGGTGATACAAAGTCGATAGTATCCTCCTGATATGCCGTTTCTCAAAGAATTCAATAGTTTTCTTTTCCGTGAACTGGGGTCCATTGTCGCAGTTGATCTCCTTAGGTAGGTTGAATCGGTAGATTATGTTCCTCCATATAATGGTGACTATCTAATGGGCGAACACTCCTGCTTCCACCCATTTAGAGAAATAGTCAGTTAAAAACAAAAGGAATCGTACATTACCTCACTCTGCTGAGAGAGAGCCCACGATATCCATTCCCCATTTGATGAACGACCACGAGGAGGTGACTGAGTAAAGGTAATTTCCTGCCTGGTGAATCATTGGGGCGTACTTTTGCATTGTTTGCAATTCTTCACCAACTCTAAGGCGTCCCTTTTCATGGTGGGCCAATAGTATCCTGCCCGTACGAGGCATCTGACGAGTGCTCGATTGCCAGAGTGAGCACTACAATGGCCTTCATGGACTTCTTCGAGGACGCACTGGGTCTGATTTGGGCCGAGGCATTTCGCTAGAGGGCTGCCGTAAGTGTCACGCCCCAAAACCGAGGGACACGACCGGCACTCAACCGGAGGATCCCGGTTAAGCGGACCTGGAATTTGCCTTTCCCATCCCACGCGTTACCCCGTGATTTCAATATACATTATTCATGTGAAATGGCCATTTAGACTTAAGCATAAACTTACAACTTGGATTCATTTCTACCTTTTTATTATTACCAACATACGATACCAAATACTTACAAAATACATACAATATTTTCCAGCGTGGATCACGACTCCGAACCGCACCATCACTTACCCAAAATACATAAGTACACTACCCACATTGTGTCTACTGAGCCTCTAAGAGTACGATGGAGTTATAAAATACTTGCCGGTAACAAGGCTCCGGCTATACCTTACACAAGTACCAAAATAAGAATCGGGGAGGAAAGGTGGCATGAACCACACTGGGCCCCGAGAGAAGAGGGGCTCACCAAAACCGTTGATAGGACGAGGAGGAGGCACTACTGTCGGTGTGCTGAAGTACCTGCTATAGAACCACCTACAATCATCACAAGAATGTAGCGCCCCCGACAAAAGGGACGTCAGTACATTTGAATTGTACTGGTATGCATGAACAAACTTTACTCTAGGTAAACTCAATAATGCACAGGCAAGAGACAGACAGAGAGTCACACAATTACTGCACAAGACATAGAAAGATATACAATGGAAGTTCCACAATTTTCACTTTATCAAAATCACAATTTCAATTCCATCCTTGTCCCTCCTCATATCTCACCCTTATTCCTCCTGTTGCGGCGTGCAACCCGATCCCACCTGACAATTGTTGCGGCGCGCAACCCGATCCCACCTGACAATTACAATCACACCCTTATCACTTCTTACATATCACCCTTATCTCCCCTGTTGCGGCGCGCAACCCGATCCCACCTGACAATTACATCTCATGCCAACGATGACAATTCACAGTTCAATCACAGAAGATTTCAGCAATAAGAATACAACTTCTTTACATAGCTTTTAGCATATACACTCATACTCTTGGATTTATTATCCTGTTAGCACCGTTTTTCATAACGTGGTAGTGTGGTGGTCAACTAAAGACGGACAAGTATTACACTTCACACATCACATAATTCGGACAACCAGTTGCACATATTATAACAATACACGTATTGTATGCTCAAACACCACAAGTGATTTTACAAGATTAAAGTTAGCCATACATACCTGGAGTCGAGTTTCCCTTTTCAACTTTAACCCACAACCACCGAACCGACTAGTACCGTCAATCTAGTTCACAATTAGACATATTCAACTCAGAATTTGAAGTCATGCATGCAATTCGGACTCTCTCAAGCATTTTGTCAAGCACTATGTGAACCCATTAGATTACCAACCCTATCTTTGTGAAGTTTTCCCCAACCCACTCCCTCTTACTAGATTAGCACCATTATTAAACATGCATGCAAGGTCTTAGCTAATATTTCTAAGAATCAATCCAGGCCAACCCTCCCTTTGTTTTAAGAAAGTAAGAAGATTAATGAAAAGAAAGAAAAAAGGGTCGGGAACCCTTACCTGCTAGAATGGGGAAGAAGGGGATTACTCGAATTGCCAGGCCTGAGAGACCTTGAAATTCACTTTGATGGAAGGATCACTTCCTTTCTCAAGAACTCTCCTTTCCTTCTCTCTATTTGTTCAGAAAACTTGTTAAAATGAAAGGGGGCAGGGGTTAAATGCAATTGGGGTCGGGTATAAAAATTTATAAAATTAAAAGACCGTGTCGGATATGCGGTCAGGAATGCGATCGCATTCCTGACAAGCGGTTCGCATATTGGACCGCAGAATGGCCCCCAGGTGGGCCAAATTTTGAAAACATTCTGCCCGGGTATGCGACCACTATGCGGTCCGCATACACGTTATGCGATCGCATTATGCGTCGCATAACACCCCTTCGATTGGGCAGTGATTTGCCCGTGTATGCGACCACTATGCGGTCCGCATATACGTTGTGCGATCGCATAGTGCGTCGCATAACCCCCAATTTCTGGAAAAAATTAAGTTCTTTCAAATCCGGTGTATTTTTACAAAATTAAGGTCCGTTTTAAGAATTTCCACAGAGTTAACCACTCGGGGACTTATTCGGGCATTATTTTAAGCAAGAAATTTTACGGGTCTTTACAGTAAGTCCTCTTGTACAGGTCGCTATCGTCACGACCCAAACCTATGGGCCGCTACGGGCACCCGGTATCTTACTCAACTGAGTACCTACATAACGTATCTTTTCATGTCATACTTATCATAGATAACTAAGCCGGAAGGCTGCCGTGAGATTAGTAGAATACAACATATGATACCAACTTATACATAAGACATACGGACCTATAAGACCAAAATAACCACTCGTATACTGAACATAAGTCGACAAGGCCATACAATCTTTTGCGTACATAACATCTGTCTAAAAGCCTCTAAGAATACATAATTTTCATAAAGGTCGGGATAGAGTCCCACCATACCAAACAATACACGTCTAAATCATACTAACCAAACAAGCAACTACGAAGCAAATGGAGTGCACCAACATCTTTCGCTGAGCTGATAGCCTACTCGGAGGGTTCTCGGCCTATCTATCGGGACCTGCGGGCATGAAACACAGTGTCCCCAGGCAAAAAGGGACGTCAGTAAGAATAATATACCGAGTATGTAAGGCACATAAATAAGTATATAAAATATATGGAAGAAATATAGAGTAAATGGCTCAACTTGTAAGTCTGGATAACTCTGTAAATCATGAAATACTTATTGTGTCATGCATATGCGTATGAATGCCATGTCGTGCATAAATACATATTTCATAACATCATCAGGCCTCTGAGGGCATCCCATCATATCATCTCGGCCACTGTGGGCAAAATCATCAACGTATACCAGCTGATCAGGTGGTGGTACGTATATAACGCCATAACCTTTCCCATATCCCATATACATATATACATACATATATATATATATATAACGCCATCTGGTCATGGCTCAATGTGCATGTATAAATGCATGAAATGCATATGAAATACGTCAATAAAATCTCTCGGTACGTCATAAGGCCATTATGCCTCTAATTAATATCATGAAATAATCTTTACCAACTTACATATTTCTGAGACCCATGAACAGATGATAGAATAATATGACACATGGAAGAATAAGAATACACACATCTCTAGCATTTCTACGAATAGAGTATTTTATGGAAGTTGTGCATTTGCTCGTTTCGCTTGTGTCGTATAGATCATGCCAAAAAAAACGAAGGGATAGCCTTAACATACCTAAACCGATTCTCTTGACAATCCCTTTAACACCGTTGATTGCGACAATGCGTAACGGCGGATCGATGTAGGGAAGAATCCATATGATATTCTTTGAGAAAAATTGCACTGTACTCACTTCTAATCGCAAAACCCCGTTGCTATAACATCACGTAGTCTCGTATGATCTTTTGTAGAAAAGTCACGTTGACAAAATTTTGGATAAGTTGCTGAAATTTCCATCTTCATTTTGGAGATTCAAATGATGAATTTGAAAGGTTTGGAGCCAATAATGTTACCAAGTTAGAAAGGTATTATATTTGAATTGAATTGTTGAAGACTAACGTTCTGATGAATGACTTCTTTAAGTCTTATGATGCCTTAAGATGCTTCTGGTAGTTGCTACCAATTTGGCGAGGCCATCTGCTTCGGCACTCTACGTATGCGGGATCTGATCGAGTTGGCATTCGTCGCACTTCGATAACAACTTACAGATCTTGGTCTGGTATTTTTGCAATCTTTGTTCTATGATTTGGAAAGTCCTTGTAACTTGGTTGACCACAAGTTGGGAATCACAATTGAGTTTCAACAGCTTTGTACCGTACTTGAGTGCTAGCCTCAATCCTACTATTACGGCCTCATACTCGGCCTCGTTGTTAGTCACATCTGGGCATCTAATGGACTGGCGAATTACTTCGCCTGTAGGGACCTCAAGCACGAGTCCCAATCCAGATCCGGAAGTGTTGGATGCGCCGACGGTATATAGGACCCAGAGGTCTTGTGCTTGGAGAGAAACTTGGGCGGCTTCCTTCTCGACTTCGGGCATTATCTTCGCACTGAAGTTTGCGAAGAAGTTAGCGAGCACTTGCGACTTTATCGTCGTTCACGGTTGATATGTGATATCATGATCGCTTAGTTCGATGGCCCATTTGGCCAGCTTCCTCGATAACTCGGGTTTATGAGAAATGCCTCTCAGGGAAGGCGGTAAAGGCCGAGATAGGGTGGCATTGGAAATAAGGTCTAAGCTTCCGTGAAGTTATGGCTAGTGACAACATCAAATTCTCGAGGTGTGGATACCTCATCTCAGCGTCGACGAGTGTTTTGCTAATGTAATAGATGGGAGATTGCATACCTTTGTTTTCTCGGATCAGGGTTGCGCTTACTGCTACTTCGAAGATGGCCAGATAGACGAGGAGATGTTCCCCGGGTTTGGGCTTTGAAAGTAGGGGTGGTGATGACAAATATACTTTCAGCTATTGTGAAACTTGTACGCACTCGGGTGTGCATTAGAGGTTGTTGTTCTTTTTTAGCACATCGAAAATTTGTGACATCTATCGAACAACCGCGAGATGAACCGCGATAAGGAGGCGATTCGACCAATCAACCTTTGGACTTGCTTCTTGGTAGTCAGGAGCTCCGGTATCAAGTCTTCTGTGACTTTCTTCCGGGAGCAAGTCTTCCGAAGACAGCGATAAGAACAATGCTAGACAAAGAATAAAGTTATACTTTTCAGCTTGAGAGTAAAATGTAGCATAAGTTTTGACAAAGATTTCATATCAATCCCCCTCTTAAATGACAATAATTGGGGGAGGGGGGCATTGATGAATATGTAACGTCATGTCGTGAATGCCAAAATTTTCTGTAATCGTTGCATATTTAATGTTGAGGAATATTCTTCATGAAATGCCATCCAATAGCATTTGTTTGCTTTCATTGACTGCGTTCCCTTCGACATCTACTCGTTACCAACTGAAGTTATTGTTCTCGGTCTGGGTTTCCACTCACTTCTATCTTCCGTCTGCCTTAGATTTCATGTGTCATGTATCATTCTAGCATTTAATATAAACCGATTTTACTTTATACACGTATGCCGAAGGTCTAAGGTCTAAATGGTAGTACAAACTTCAAATCTAGCATGAAGTTTACTTTTGGCAGTGATCAAAATTCAGATAGAAGATCTAAAGTTTACACTTAACTTTTATGTGGCAAAAATTTAAATACTATGTAAATTTTAGTTATGTTTTAAATAGCAGCCCTAAAAGCTGTTATTTGTGCACTTCGACCTGAATTGTGTGTTAAATATTTTTAAATTCTTGTCTCCAATCAAAATGGCACCAAACGAATTCTTTTGAATCGGTTGGAATGGGAATGAATGGCACCAAGTAACCACTTGTGATGTCACTGTTTAAACTATATAGAGTTTTTAAAAATTATTTCAAGTGGTGTTCCCAAACTTTAGGGGTTTGAAGTTGGAAATGTCCAAACATAATTTCATAGCCAAATGTGTGAAGCAAACTACACATGCAATATGCCAACTTCAAATACTTAAAAGTTGATATATTGCTTGTGCAATTCCAACTTCAGTCTCACAAGTCTAAGGTTAATTCTAAAATGGTTAACTTTTAAAACATTATGAATTATGACGCATCCTAAATATGGCTATTTGTGCACTTGCTTCTTGAAACGGCCAACCCATAAACTGCCGAAGAGGGTCTAAACTGTAAACCCTCTCGCAGGAGCGCAAGCGCGAAGAGCACTGAGCCATGAACGTCGCCGGCATGGTAAGAGATGAAACGAACGTCGCCGGAAAAGATGAGGAGAAAGAGTACTCATACGAGGAAGAAGAGGAAGAGAGGATGGTTGAAGAGTTAGGAATGTACAGAGGGAAGGTGAGATTGGTGAACAGTGAAGAGCCAGCAGAGGAGACTATGCTGCTATGGGGAATTCAACAGCCAACGTTTTCAAAGCCCAATGCCTTCGCCCGCCAAACTTCTCTCCAGCTCCCTATTGACGCCTGTGGCCGCTCTCTCTCAATTCTCCAGTCCCCTTCTAACCTGGTTTGTGCACTCCCAAATTACGTGATTCACTTTACTTTTTTATCTGTTCCAGAAAATAAATGTACCTTTTTATACCTAGAAATAAGTTAACTTTAAATTTTCATACATGATTTACAGCTCCACCAGTATTTATGGATTCTTTTAGATAGTTTTTTCTTTCTTAAACTCCGTTTGGACGCATTTAAACAATTGAGTCAATAAATTACTCACGATTTAACTCGCTTAAGGTCAAAATGAGTACTTTTTTCATTTGTTCTTTTTTTTGGGTTCTTTTTAGTAATTTGTTTGATTACCAAGATAAAGTAACTTTTTTTTTCTATATGGAGAGAAATTGATGAAATTGTAGAGAGGAACTTTTCCTATGTTTAAATAGTTGTAAATGGGTTAATTTGGATTAATAGATTATGGGGTTTTTTGAGTTAATATTTGATTGTTTGGGTATATAATCAGTCAATTAGACCGGACTCGCAAGTCCACATCGACTAATCAATTGGCAGGTTTATAGGACTTCAGGAAGATGAGCGAATGAGTGAGCTTGATAAGCATGGATTTGATCATACCTTGCATGAGTTAAGTCTAAAGAGTTAATACCCGAGCAGAAAATTACCTCATGCCAGTTACCATATGTGATCAAATTCAATGGTATTTGACATGCAGAGGATCTTATGAGTAGTAGCTAGAAACTAAATTTAGCAGTCAATTAGGAGCAACAAAGTCAGTTAAAGCAAATGGCCAACCATCCAACAACAAATAGCATGATCTGACCATCGAGAAACTTGAGCAAGTTTAGGACATGTTCTTTTTTCTCAAGGTTCAATCCGTGATTACAACAAGAATGTTTTCAAGAAGTAAGCTTAGGAACTCAAGAGGTGTATCGTCTCCTGCTCTGAAATGGGCTCTGAAATGAAACTGCACTCCACTAATGGGTTCTTCTCTCTTTTCCTTACCCATTTATTGGCAGTTCACCTTTAAAAAAACGTGGCATGTATACTGGTTCACGGTTCCATCAAAAAGTTAGTTTGCGCGAGGCACAATTTAAAAGTAGATTGCATGTTTCTTACGCTGGTTAAATGTGCGACCTACTGTTAAATAGTGCCTAATGTAAGATAACTTTTTGACGGAAACGGGTATCCCTATTGGGCTATAGGTCGAATATTTTATATGTGAACTGCCTATACATGGACACGAAAAACAAAGAACCCATTAGTGGAGTGCAGTTCATTTCACAGCCCATTTTGGGCGCATATGATATTCATTTGGGAATCAATAGTAGGTTAATTCTGCTGTCATAATCCATCTGTTTCAGTCTACTCTTAATTTTAAGCCAACACTGTTAGTGTTATCTTTACCTTGTCATTGCACTTGAAGGTCATTGTCATACATGTAATGTATTCTTCCCATGTACTTTCCTTACAGAGGAGAAACTGGTACTATTGCTAATGGATCCAAATCCTCATTACTTCAAATAACCTGCACTCCCCTTTTCCCACTTGTCTAACGTATACTTCATGCTACCATGGACCTCTAGAACAGATTTAGGGAAAGATCAGGATCAGTAGCTCTAGATGTTTTATATAGCAAATAACACCTACTGTATAGTGATAAAAAAATAACATATAGGTCCTAGTGTATATGAACTTTAGCTTCATATTCTGCTTTTGCTCTTGAAAATTATGATGACTTGGCTAAAATTTGTGTTAGTTAGACACTTGAATTGTGGCTTATGAGATGACTAAAAGCTTTGGCAATGACATGATCCAGAGGCAATTTAGATTAGCTGCTGTTAGTTTTCTGGAAAAGGTTGTTTATATCTGCTGAAAGTTGAAATGCTTGTGAGAAAATGTGATCTCCTAGCACTGGTAAAGCATCCATTCTAAGCATCTTATTGACATTATTTGCAGTTGCTCTCCCTCCCCCCCCCACCCACCCCGCTCTCTCTATTTCTCTTGTTTTTCATCAAATATCTAATGACCAAGCTGTCTTTTGTACAATAGGGAACTCCAGGAGTAACTGGTTCTGTAATGTGGGATAGTGGAGTGGTCCTTGGGAAATTCTTGGAGCACGCTGTTGAATCAGGAAGAATTCATCTTCAAGGCAAGAAGGTCGTTGAGTTGGGCTCTGGCTGTGGATTAGTTGGGTAATGCTGTTTATATTTTATGACATTTATATCTGATTCGTAAAAATGATTTTCCAGTCATTACTTGTTTAAGCTAGTGAATGGCGGTCAAGAGTTTGAAACAGTTGCACGTTCCAACAAAATAATGTTGGATTAGTTCCTATTGTAGTTTATTGTCTCCGAAATATGTATGAGAAACAAGGCATGGCATGTGCATAAACTAAAGTACTTGCTCACAAATTTATGTTGGTATCTAGTAGCGTAAATTAAATGTTTAAATCACTCACTTTACATGGCATAAATTATTGTTGTTAAATGGTTCATTTCTCTTATTAAGTTTCTCATACAATGTTTCCAGCTGTATTGCAGCTCTTTTGGGTGGTCAAGTTATTCTCACTGACCTCCCGGATAGACTGAGGCTACTGAAGAAAAATGTAGAGGCTAATTTGTATGGAGATGTAAAAGGTTCTGCAACAGTGAATGAGCTCACATGGGGAGATGAGTTAGATCATGATATAAAGGATCCTTTGCCAGATTATGGTAACAATCTGAGATGGTCTCATTCCCTATAGCAGTTTCTTCGCAATACATAATCAAATACCATATTCTTATATCTGAGGTTGTTTAGTTGCCCTTCACAATGTTGTCGCATATTGCTTTATATTGTTTTTTTCTTTTCTTATCCTTATCTTTTCTTTGGGGAGGAGGTGAACTAGAATTAGTTATATAGTACTATTTAACTGTCTAACCACAGAAGTATTATTTTTCCAGAATTCTTGTCAGTTATCCTTTTTTTCATTTATAGATTATAAGCCTTATTGAATGAAGGTTTTGTAGAACTTGAAATTGTTGCTGTGTATAAGACTGGCTTCTATTAAGTTGAGACATTTGCCAGCTTTAGGCTTCTAATATATTAGAGCAATCCTGAAAGGCAAAATGGGTAACATCCCCCTCTTGAAATCGATGTGTCCGTTGACTGGAGGCGAGTATATCTATGTAATCAATAGACTAAATATGGAGAAAATTACACTTAATATAGAGATATGTCAATTGGCTACTTTTGTTTTATTTTTCCTTTTTCTTTTAAAAGAAAATTTGATAAGGATGTCAAGTGGCTGCATAACAAGCACAAATGAATCAGTTTGTTTTGACCCTTACTCCTGCTCTTGAGAAGCTCTCTTACAATGTCTGACCAGAATCAAAACCTAATTTCATTTCTCCCTCAGTTGAAAAGTTGCAGTGGGCTTATATGGATTGTTATGCACTTTGCTATCAGCTTTAGAATTGTCTGAATTAGCAAGGAGGTATATATAGGTTGTTCATGCTATCAGTTTTAGACCAGTCCAACATTGCCACTGAGCATATATGGGTTGTTGATGCTTTATGTCTCTTTTTTTTTTTTTTTTTTTTTTTTTT